>JAMPIV010021050.1:0-50926 GCA_024509875.1 Oreohelix idahoensis | reverse complement strand
CTATGATGGGGAAAGCCGTACCAAGTCATCTATAGATTCGAAACATGGGGCAGAGGTACTGTTGACAATATTCACGAGGTTAGATTTCCCACATCAGATATTGACTGACAATGGATCTCAGTTCAAGGGAAAGCTAACAGAAGAAGTATTCAGGATTTTTTTTTTTAGACGCACATATTACAAAAATACGATATGGCTATTTAATAAGGAAAATATATATTTGCATTCATTTGTGTATGAAAATGCTTCCTTTAGTAAAGCTAGATAATTCATGATTGATTTACACTTTTGAATATATGAGTGATCTTTCTTGATATTGATTCGGCGCATGGATATTGAATTCATGTCCGTTCTTATTTGTTCGGGCCAGAAAATAGATTAATTTTGCTTGTTATGTTTATGGCCTGAATTCATGTGTACTACTTGTCTAGTGCAAGAAGATTCAGTCGTATATTGTATACCTTTGTATGTTCAGGTCGGACTATATTCTTTCTGCCGGAATCTAGCACAGGTTTTCGTAGGCCTACTGGGTTGTGAAGGGTTCCGATAATGTCGCCAAGAATGGCTGAGTGTGTTTTCCAGGGCTGGCACTGTTTAAGGTTTAACAGTGATTCGTAGATGTTTTTCCAGGAGAAGTTTATGTCTCTGCAAGAGTCTATTTGTCAGAGATCCTCCTCATATGTGTGATTCGGACTCCAGGTAATGCCAGACCCTATTTTTGATGATCTCGAGTCGGTTAGACCTAGATGGAACATTGTGCTTCGTATCGCTAGGGTCGTGTTTTGTATCGACGAAGATGACAGGCTTTCCTACAGCAGTTATGTCTACATGAAGTAACTTGATTACTGTAGAGCTGTATGGAAAACTTTATGAAATTATTTATATGCACATTCTAAATTAACTTTGGCTTATATCTACCCTCCTGCGAGTGAGTGAGCGACAACTCAGGAAGGCGGCCATGTTATATTCCTGTCATCATATTTTTGATCACTGTCAAGAGAACAGATTATGTATCCTACTATCGGGCAGTGGTATCGAGATCTTGTTATGAGGTGAAAACCCACTATCGTGGTTTATGATTATTATACAAACATTGGACATATCTCAGCTTAAGAACTTAGCCATGAAATGAAGGTTCGGCCAATGACTTTTGTATGTTTACCGATCCTCATTGACGCGTTCAGTCAGTAGAGGATACCGCGATTAGTTACCAGAACAGTGAATGCTACCTTGGGTTGAATGATATTTCACTACTACATGAATGTATCATCCACGATTCAAATAACCAATGAATTTATGTCAACATGTACCCATGACTGTATCCGTGCTGTCCAAGTGTGCGTGCCTTCATTAGACTATTGAAATGTCAGCGGCAGTTCAAGTCGTCATTGCATTACATGAGAGTGTGTGAGAGGTATTATCAAGTGGTCTGTTACACCGAACTACTACACCATTCGCGTTACTTGACACTCCCACTCAATGTCAACATGACAGGTTCATTCGATGATGCAGAGGTAACTGAAGAAGACTTTCTTCAGTGATGATCAGTGCATGACCCTAAACATAACATCCGCATCCAGACATTCAACAGTGGCCAATACACAACAACACGTTTATTCTACAGTGGTGAACCAGATTCCTGGGGTTATGATAACCAGACCATCCCTGACGCCACATACGACACGCATGAACACCAGTGTACAAGTTACAACGGGGCAGTCGATGTCAGCTTGACCTGTATTACCGATCGGATGCTGTATCTAGGTCAGCGCTTGTTGACAGTTTTTCGCTGTACAGACGGTATTATACAGGACAGTTGTATCAAGTGTATAAAATATCGGGAGCAGTACTGTTGACATTTCTCATCGTACAGAAGAAAGAAGTGATTGTTGATCCTGTACAGAAGAATCACAGTGTTTTTGAACATAAAGTGCATATTTCATCGTTGGATCTTCATATGCTCAAAAAAAAAAATTGAACATTGTAATAGTGTAGAAAACAAATCTATTATTTAATTGTTCATTAAATTGTTATAATAAAAAAAAAACTGTGCATGCTTTGCAACACTATACCAGCATCACATTCTATCCACAATACATTCTATTAAGTATAAATATATGTATGCATTTATGCTATTAAGGTTTACATGTATTTATGTTTATATGTTATTTGTTGTGTGTTAAGTTGGTTTGTATTCTGCGGGCCTGGATGGGAGGTGACTAGAACAAGAAATACCAAGTGACATTGGTCTTGCTCTAGCGGTCTATAGGGAGCAAATTTCTTAATTGAAATTTGCATGCAACATTGTTTGCAAATATTTGTTAGCTGTGACGAAACTGTCCTTCTTGTTGTTTTTGTAATATTTCTATGTTCTTTAGTTTTGTCTTCATTTGTTTGCATTTGTTGGTCTACTCTTTCCTATCTTTAATTTCTATACACAATTGATGTTTATACACTGTGGTGTTATTTGTATTGTTTATTCATTGCAGTTATCATTATTATTTACTTCAGTTTTCTATTTAATTTAATTTGATTCCTGCAATTGTTTTCATATTGTCTTTTCTTGTTTGTCCTTGTTAATGTCTTTGGTTGACAGATAATATATAAGGTATATTTGAATATATTTATATTATAGTACAGACCAGTACTTATGATCATTGATTACACTAAGAAAGTGTACAAGACCTTTGTAAGGTTTATCTCCCACAGTGATTGGGATAGAAAATATTATTTTCCACAGGTACTCAAGTGATCATTGATTACATTAAGGAAGTATACAAGACCTTTGTAAGGCTTGTCTCCCACAGTGTTTGGGATATACAGATATTGTTTTCCACAGGTACTCAAGTTATCATTGGTTATATTATAAACAAAATAACCATACACGTTTTTCACTAAGACTAAGTCTATAGTATAGACGTGTCTCCCATGAAAGTGAAATAAGGTAATTTATTTACTTTTTCAGGTTTCTGATTTAATAAGACAGGATGTCTACATTAGATTACTTTATTACACAAGGGAAATCCCTTGATAAGACTGGTAAAGACTTAGAAGAATGGGTAGTTGCTCAATATGACAAAGCATTAGCTGCTGAAGAGAGAAAAGCTGCTGCAGAAGAGAGAAAAGCTCTGGCTGAAGAGAAAAGATTAGAAAGAGAAGCTGATGCTGCTGCTGAACAAAAGAAATTGCAGATGCAGGTGGAGGAAAGGAGATTTGTGGCAGAACAGAAACAATTAGAAGCTGCTGCTGCTGCTGAACAGAAAAAAATTAGAAGCTGCTGCTGAACAGAAAAAATTAGAAGCTGCTGCTGAACAGAAAAGATTAGATAGAGAAGCTGAAGAGAGAAAAGCAATAAGAGAACATGAATTTGAGTTAGAGAAATTAAGATTGACAAGTATGACTAATGTTAATCAGGTATCTGGTGGTAATGGTAAACCCTTTAATTATAAGGTCAATGTGCCAGCGTTCAACTCTGCCAGTGATGATATAACATTTTGGCTTTCTAGATTTGAACGTGCTTGTCGAGCTCATAATGTTGACAAATCACAGTATGTGAATCAGTTGTCTGAAAATCTAAAAGGGGAGTCTCTGACTAAGTTATGTTTGGTTGAAGAGGACGACAAGGATAATTATGATGCAATTAGGGCAGCTTTGATAAAGAGATACCAGCTGTCAGAGGAAGGTTATCGTCTTTTGTTTAAAACAATGAGACCTGAGGTAGGTGTAGAATTCTCAGAATTCATTTCAAAAGCACGACTTACACTCTCACGATGGATTGAATTATCCAAAATAGAGAAAACATTTGATGGTCTTACGGATTTATTGCTAAGAGACGAGGTCATGTCTTCGGTAAATAAACCATTCCTAGAGTTTTTACATGAGCGTAAACCTAGTACATTAAAGCAAATGGAAGAATATTGTGACCAGTATGCCACGGCACACTCTGACATGATTCTTAGTAACACTAACATTAAAGAGGGTATGCCAGTTGCTTCAGCAACAGAATATAATCATAATTACTCACACAAATTCCAAGGAGCTCAAAAAAAATTTGATAAAAAGGTTAATTGGAATAAGTATCAAAACCAAGGTAACCACTCAAATCAGGGTTTTTCTTCGAAGAACTGGAATCGGGCTGACAGTCCTCGATACGCGAGGGGTGCCCATAATTATAGAAATTTCCGAAAAGGGAGTAACTATAGGAACTACCCAAGTTCTTCATGGAAACAACAAAACCAACATTACAGGGATACTCATTATAATGAGCATGATGACTATGATCATGAATATTATGATTCAAACCCAAATAGGGGTTATAACAGAGGAAATAATAATTATAGAGACAATTATAACCGAGGTAGATCACAACACAAAAGACATGGTAAACCTCATTACCAGGCTAACTCTGCACAACAAGAGTTCCATGAGGCCGGTAGTCAGAATAATGATAAAAAAGACTCTAATAATGTAGGATGTTCTGCTTTCGATTTTGATAGAGCATCTCAGTGTTCGCAATGCAAAACATTATTCGATCCAACCACAGTTTCTACTTTAAGCTGTGGTCACCCGCTTCCCGCTCTCCCTGCGTCAATCGCGCATAATGGAAGGGGTGCTCTTGTCTTCAATAGAGGTCTAATAGATGGTACTCCGGTATCAATTCTTTTCGATTCGGGGTGCACTACCATCGGAGTGAGGCAGTCGCTCGTAAATCCTTCTCGAGCCACAGGCAATGTAGTCAAATGTGTAACATTTGGTAGCACATTGGAGAAGTACTCCACGGCCATTATCAATATTGCTACTCCTTTCTTTACAGGAGATGTGCAAGCATGTCTCTTGCCGAATCCGATCGCTGATCTTATCATCGGTCGCATTCATGGAGTGAAAGAATGCACTCCACAGCAAATTTCTAATTGGGAAAATGTTAATATGCAATCTGCTAATGCAGTAATCACTAGGGCTCAAGCTCTTAATATGCCGCAATCTTCACATTCTGAAGATAATGATGCGCAGATCCAAGATGATCCCTTGAAGATTTCCCATGACTCCATTATAAAACAGCAGAAAGATGATCCTACTCTAAAGAAATTCTTTACTCTGGCAACAAAAGGTGATCCGAATAAGGATACAAATCGTAAATCTTGGATTACGATGAGGAATGGCGTACTTGTACGTATGGTACAAGACTCCGCTAAATCCATTCATTTTCAAATTCTTGTGCCCAAAAATATGACAGTTAAAATCTTACAGCACGCTCGTGATTCTCAGTGTGCTGGACATATGGGTTTTTCCCGTACTAAATCTAGAGTTCTTGCATCTTTCTTTTGGCCTGCTGTGAATAAGGACATACGAATCTATTGTCGATCTTGTAAAGTATGTCAAGAGGTTAAATCCAGAGGTCCACGCCATGCTGCACCTATTCAGGCTGCAGACATTCCCATTCGACCATTTCAAAAAATTGCGATAGACATCATTGGTCCATTTAAGATAAAGTCTGCTAGAGGACACCAATTTATTTTGACGTGTGTTGATATGTGCACACGTTGGCCAGAGGCTGTTCCTCTAAAGAGCATAACTACTGCTGATATTGCAGATGCTCTTTGGTTAATATTTTCTCGTCTGGGATTTCCAGCAGAAATATTATCGGACCATGGTACCCAACTCATATCGGATACCATGTCTCAAGTGATGTCGACTCTAAAGATAGAGTGATCTCTGAGTAGTATTTATCATCCTATGTCCAATGGGATGGTAGAACGTCTGAATAGAACTCTGAAAAACCTACTAGGCAAGATAACGGAGGATCATCCTCAGGATTGGGACAGGGTTTTACCCGCGGCTCTCTTTGCATATAGAGAGGTCGCCAACGAACATACAGGATTTTCTCCATTTGAACTTGTCTTCGGCGCGAAACCGCGAGGTCCTATGTCCTTACTTCATGATCTCATAACTGCTGATAATATTGTCGATGACACAAAATCCTCTTACGAATATGTCATTACACTTAGACATAAGATTATCGAAGCATGCAAATTGGCAACCGCTTCTTCGGAATTTGCAAAACAAAAGGCAAGGGAATTTGCCAATAAAAAGAGATGCTTGCGACAACTTTGTCCAGGTGACAAAGCATTTGTCTTGCTACCTTGTAGGGAAAACAGACTTCTTATTTCTTGGAAAGGTCTGTACGATATAATATCAAAAGTTTTCGATGTTGACTATATCGTCAATATTGACGGGAAGCATAAAACCTTCCACATCAACATGCTCACGGAATTCCATGAACGTCCGGATTATTTACAACCTGTTTTCCAGGCAACGGACGATTTTCCAGTCCAACATGGACATTACTCATCACTGTCAGTAATACAGGATGAGGAAACGAGTTTCTCGGATGTAAATCTACCTTTTCCAATGACTCCGCTTCACTCTAATGAATCATGGAAAGATGTTGCGATTTCTCCTGAATTATCTCCAGGAGAGCAGAAACAAGTTTCTACTATGTTAGAACAATTTCAGGATGTCCTTACTGACATTCCTGGTCAAACTGATGTCATTCAACATGACATTATTCTTACTGACCATAATCCAATAAGAGTCAGATCGTATCCTATCCCGATACATTTTCAAGCACAGGGAGAGAAAGAGTTGGATGAGATGATAGAGTTAAAAATTATTGAACCATCCACATCAGCATATTCTTCGCCGATGGTTATTGTACGAAAAAAAGACAATAACATACGTCTCTGCGTTGATTATCGCAAATTGAACCAAGTGACGAAATTTGATGCTGAACCTATGCCTTTACTAGAAGAGCTACTTACGAGACTATCGAATTCCCATTTCTTTACTAAACTTGATTTGTTTAAGGGATATTGGCAAGTTCCATTATCCGAACACGCCAAACCGTTTACTGCTTTTTCGACGCCTAGGGGTCTATTCCAATGGAATTTCATGCCTTTCGGCCTAATGAACGCCCCTGCAACATTCGTACGCATGATGCGTCGAATCCTATCTCATCGCTCAGATGTCATTGCATATCTTGATGACATCTGTCTTTTCAGTGATACTTGGGAAGATCACTATAACGGGTTAAACGAACTATTCTCTATCTTACGCGAGCATAACCTAACAGCGAAACCATCTAAAGCTTGTATTGGTTTTAGCGAAATATCTTTCTTAGGTCACCGTGTTGGTCATGGTTTCCTAAAAACAGAAGACCATAATACAAGTAAGATACTTAACATTTCTATTCCTAAGACTAAAAAGCAAGTGCGAAGTCTCTTAGGTCTAATACAATTTTATGGACGATTCATTCCAAATCTGTCCTCCATTATGTCACCTCTTTCTTCCTTGCTAAAGAAAGGGTCTCCTAATGTAGTCCATTGGACTCAAGAATGTCAATCCTCTTTGGATAAGGTTAAAACTATGTTTTCTACTTCACCTATCCTAGTATTGCCTTCTAAGGATAAGACATTAATTCTTCGTAGTGACGCTTCATCCACAGGGATTGGAGCAGCACTAATGCAAGAGTACTCTGGAACTCTGCATCCTGTGATGTATATTTCTCGGAAATTAAATGCCGCAGAGAAGAATTACTCGGTCCTAGACCGTGAATTATTGGCTATGGTTTGGTCAATCCTTAAACTTCAAAGATTTCTTCTTGGCGCGCATTTCATTGTGGAAACTGACCAGAAAGCTCTTACGGCTATTTAGAGTAAAAATCTGAAGAGCGCGAGATCAACGCGATACGCGATTGCTCTGCAGCCGTTTCATTTTTCGGTGCGAGCTATCCGTGGGTCAGAAAATGTGATGGCAGATATTTTGTCTAGATGCCCACATGATTCATAACTGTTAAATTATATGCCTAACGTTGCTACAGTTGTTCCTATGTTGAAATGTGTACACATATGTAATATATCATATATTGATTGTAACACTACTTAGCGGTTCATTGATGTTTATTCACCGCTGATCTTTCAATGTTTTTCGTCTTTGATGATCATGATGTTAAGATATCTAAGATGAAATTTATGTATAAACTGATGTAGAAAGTGTGGCATTGCCAGTATTGTAGTATGCGTTGGTGACACCTCTCTGGAAATATTTATACTTAGAGAAATACTTTCTCTAAGATCATGAAATATATTCTCAATGCTTATCATCTGTGCATTGTTATTGGTGCGTTGTGAGCCTATTGTATGTTGCTCCTAGATGTTTTTCCCCCCCCCCCCCCCCCAAAAAAAAAAAATGTACCATTTTTTTCCCCGAGGGGTGTGGTAATCTGTTGCGTGCATATTTTGACGCACATATTACAAAAATACGATATGGCTATTTAATATGGAAAATATATATTTGCATTCATTTGTGTATGAAAATGCTTCCTCTAGTAAAGATAGATAATTCATGATTGATTTACACTTTTGATTATATGAGTGATCTTTCTTGATATTGATTCGGCGCATGGATATTGAATTCATGTCCGTTCTTATTTGTTCGGGCCAGAAAATAGATTAATTTTGCTTGTTATGTTTATGGCCTGAATTCATGTGTACTACTTGTCTAGTGCAAGAAGATTCAGCCGTATATTGTATAGCTTTGTATGTTCAGGTCGGACTATATTCTTTCTGCCGGAATCTAGCACAGGTTTTCGTAGGCCTACTGGGTTGTGAAGGGTTCCAATAATGTCGCCAAGAATGGCTGAGTGTGTTTTCCAGGGCTGGCACTGTTTAAGGTTTAACAGTGATTCGTAGATGTTTTTCCAGGAGATGTTTATGTCTCTGCAAGAGTCTATTTGTCAGAGATCCTCCTCATATGTGTGATTCGGACTCCAGGTAATGCCAGACCCGATTTTTGATGATCTCGAGTCGGTTAGACCTAGATGGAACATTGTGCTTCGTATCGCTAGGGTCGTGTTTTGTATCGACGAAGATGACAGGCTTTCCTACAGCAGTTATGTCTACATGAAGTAACTTGATTACTGTAGAGCTGTATGGAAAACTTTATGAAATTATTTATATGCACATTCTAAATTAACTTTGGCTTATATCTACCCTCCTGCGAGTGAGTGAGCGACAACTCAGGAAGGCGGCCATGTTATATTCCTGTCATCATATTTTTGATCACTGTCAAGAGAACAGATTATGCATCCTACTATCGGGCAGTGGTATCGAGATCTTGTTATGAGGTGAAAACCCACTATCGTGGTTTATGATTATTATACAAACATTGGACATATCTCAGCTTAAGAACTTAGCCATGAAATGAAGGTTCGGCCAATGACTTTTGTATGTTTACCGATCCTCATTGACGCGTTCAGTCAGTAGAGGATACCGCGATTAGTTACCAGAACAGTGAATGCTACCTTGGGTTGAATGATATTTCACTACTACATGAATGTATCATCCACGATTCAAATAACCAATGAATTTATGTCAACATGTACCCATGACTGTATCCGTGCTGTCCAGTGTGCGTGCCTTCATTAAACTATTGAAATGTCAGCGGCAGTTCAAGTCGTCATTGCATTACATGAGAGTGTGTGAGAGGTATTATCAAGTGGTCTGTTACACCGAACTACTACACCATTCGCGTTACTTGACACTCCCACTCAATGTCAACATGACAGGTTCATTCGATGATGCAGAGGTAACTGAAGAAGACTTTCTTCAGTGATGATCAGTGCATGACCCTAAACATAACATCCGCATCCAGACATTCAACAGTGGCCAATACACAACAACACGTTTATTCTACAGGTGCACATCATGGGGTGAGACAAATTTGAAGATTTGCTTCGCACCACGATATGCCTCACATAAACGCAGAATATTGGGTTTAGGATCTGACGTATCGACGTAGTGAAGGATAACGAAAGTTTTGGTATCTGATAAGGGTGGATTTGAGCTGAAGTGGTAACTTGCCACCCTTATCGACACCTGGTATTAAAGTGTAAGATGTAGGTGTCTTCTCTGATTTAGGATGTTGCTGTGTATGTGGTAGTGGAACAGTTCACAGGGTTATCACACAGGCAACATGACGTGTAGAGTCATAGAAAGGGTAACTTCGTTGTATAAGTTTCTTCCATTTATTGCACGCCACAAAACAGTCATGATACTTATGACATCAACATAGTTAACGAGTTCAGCAAGATGATATGGCACATTGAAAACAATTTCTGTAGTCAGCAATGACAGCTGTTGTATATATGCGTCATAAGACATCACAGTTCAATAGATTCAGAAATTCATAAATCATAGAGTTCTAGTTCGTGAAGCTGTATAAATAATAATAATTTCTATAACTTCTGCAACAGTGTCAGCTACAGATCTTCAATGTTCATAAACAATAATAAATGCTCCCATTCTGATGCTAGCAGATCAGTTGTATACAATAAGTCCGTTCACTGTCTGCACGTGAATAGCATACATGGGCTACAGGTCAGCTCGACCTTTATAATGTTCCTAAGTCTAACCATCTGACTTGGACGTGATCTCTGATATAACGAATCCTGGAACACAGACAATAGTCTTGTTGGTCTAGAGCGACCCATATATATTTAACTAGTTCAGGTATACAGATACCGGTGACTTAATCCTAGTCAAAGTACCTCTCCATTTTGCATCACACAGGCGAGCAAATAGGCGACAAAATGACGAACCTCTAGATGATAGCATAAAGTTCGATACAAGAGGAATTACCTTATTTCGGAAAATCAACCATGAACATATGCCTCCAGGCAGGCGTGAATAATACGGGGGAATAGTCTAGTTAGCTAACTAACTCACTAAGACAATGTATTTCCCTCAGAAAATCACAAGACGCAGTTGCGTCTGCTCGCTTCTTAAACCATTTCTCAACTCCCGAACTGGGCGGAACACACAGAACGAACTCCCAGCTTTTGACATGCGCAGAACGACAATCTCTGAGTTGCCGTTCACAATAAGACGATTCTAAGAACATTCGAGATAAAAGTCTTACACAGTCGCGCCTTTTATGGTCATGAAAAGAAGCGTTAAGAAAGGTTTCAGACATCTACCATAGTTGACTGGTACTACCAAATAAGGAGATGTGGTCACGCTTCGTTCAAGAAATTATAGACCGAACGTGTCTCTATACAAGAGAAGGCAAACTCCTAAAAAATTGTAGTTTCGATAACTCGGATTATGTCCCTTTGACCATAGAAAACATAATACACACTTCAGTCAAAAAAATGATCATACATATGAAAAAATGTTTATACAAACGAAAAATAATAATGATCCGTGCGTAACATTACCGCACCCTCCCTGGAAAAAAAAAATGAAACATTTTTTTTTTTAAATCCTGGAGCCGGAAAAAAAATCTAGGCTCCTAACGCACGTATGATGCGTGGATATATACCTAACAAATTAGCTCAACGCATGGAGCGACACTGAGATCATATCTCAGATCCTTAGAGAAAAAATTTATCTAAGTATACGCTGATATATTCCAGGAAGGTGCCACAAACACACGCCACAATGATGGCAACAACATAATGACAATCAAATTATTCTCATACCAATATATGAAATTAAATATATTATGTGTTATCATACAATGTGTTGCAAATAGCGGTGTAATTTACTAATATACCGCACTATATTATTACATTATATAAAGTAACAGTAATTAATAAGTAATACATGTGTTGATCTTCGGTGACATAAAACATTCAATAGAAGAAGATGTGGACATCATCCGCTCCCAATGTAGGACAGGACTTGATATCCTCAAAGTTCCACAATGGACATAAACTCGCAGACTTCAATGATGTGCTGCGAAAATATCAATAACACAAATCTTAAAGACAACTGGTAAATTTCTTAATACAATCCTGAAAATAATTTATTTAAATGTGGCCGAGTGATCTTTTGGCCCGTATATCACTAACTAAGCCTTCTTAGATAATTACATGGTACAATGTTATAAATTTCCCTCAAAAAAAAAAAAAAAGTGAGACAAAATCTACTAACATGTCATTATAACATTGGACTGTATATCAGGAAATATATATATATGACAGAAGAATCATGTGGAATTGTGTGGACATCTGGACAGAATGTCTGCCATTACATTATCCGAACCACGGATAGCTCGAACCGAGAAATGAAATGGTTGAAGAGCTATGGCATAACGAGTGGACCTCGAGCTCTTCAAGTTTTTGCTCTGAATAGCAGTAAGCGCTTTCTGGTCGGTTTCCACAATGAAATGTGCGCCTAGAAGAAATCTTTGTAACTTCAGAATAGACCATACCATAGCCAATAACTCACGGTCTAAAACCGAGTAATTCTTTTCTGCAGCGTTTAATTTCCTAGAGATATACATCACCGGATGCAAAGTATCAGAATACTCCTGCATTAGTGCTGCCCCAATCCCTGTTGACGAGGCGTCACTTCGAAGAACAAAAGTCTTCTCAATAGTAGGTAACTTAAGAATAGGTGGAGATGAAAATAGGGCTTTAACCTGGTCCAATGAGGATTGACATTCTTTAGACCAGCGGATCAGATTAGGCGACCCTTTCTTCAATAAAGTAGAAAGCGGTGCCATAATGGAGGACAGATTCGGAATGAATCGTCCGTAGAATTGAATCAAACCTAATAGACTCCTTACTTGTTTCTTCGTCTTAGGGACCGAAATGTTAAGTATTTTTGAAACATTGCGGTCCTCTGTCTTTAAAAGACCATGACCAACCCGATGACCTAGGAAAGAAATCTCGCTAAATCCTATAAAGGCTTTAGAGGGTTTTGCAGTCAAGTTATACTCGCGAAGAGTAGACAGTAATTCGTATAAACCCAAATAGTGATCTTCCCAAGAATCACTGAATAGACAGATATCATCTAGGTATGCTATGACATCTGTACGATATGCGAGAATTCGCCGCATCATGCGTACGAATGTAGCAGGGGCGTTCATAAGACCAAAAGGCATGAAATTCCATTGGAATAAACCCCTAGGTGTAGAAAAAGCTGTAAAAGGTTTGGCACGTTCAGTTAGCGGGACTTGCCAATAACCTTTAGACAAATCTAGTTTGGTAAAGAATCTAGAATTAGAAAGTTTATTGAGTAGCTCTTCTAATGAAGGCATAGGTTCAGCATCGAACTTCGTAACTTGGTTCAATTTGCGATAATCTACGCAAATGCGAATGTTATTATCCTTCTTTCGAACAATAACCATAGACGAAGAGTATGCTGAAGTGGATGGTTCAATGATTTCCAAACGTATCATTTCATCCAACTCTTTTTCGACTTGAGACTGGAAATGGATAGGTATTGGATATGGTCTGACTCTGATAGGATTGTGATCAGTTAGCACAATGTCATGTTCTATGACATGTGTGTGTCCCGGGATGTCTGTAAGAACATCCTGAAATGTTTGCAACATCGAAGAAACTTGTCGATGTTCCTCAGCGGAAAGATTTGGAGAAACGGTCACGTTTTTCCAAGATTCCGTAGAATAAAGTGGGACCATAGAAAGAGGAAGATTGACATCAGAAAAAGTAGTTTCCTCATCCTGTATAACTGACAGAGATGAGTACTGACCATGAGTTGCTTGTGAATTGTCCGTAGCCTGGAAAATAGGCTGCAAATAGTCAGGTCTTTCATAAAATTCTGTGAGCATATTTATGTGGAAAGTTTTATGCTTTCCATCAATATCGACAACATAGTCGACATCAGAAATTTTGGAGACTATTGCATATGGACCTTTCCATGCAATTAGAAGTCTGTTCTCCCTTGAAGGAAGTAGAACGAGAGCTTTGTCACCTGGACAAAGTTGTCGTAGACATCTATTCTTATTTGCAAACTGCCTTGCCTTTTCTTTAGCAAATTCTGAAGACGAAGTTGCTAGTTTGCATGCCTCGATGATCTTTTGCCTAAGAGCAATGACGTACTCATAAGAAGATTGAGTCTCATCGCTAATATTATCGGCAGTGATTAGATCGTGAAGTAAAGACATAGGGCCGCGCGGTTGCGCGCCAAAGACAAGTTCAAAAGGGGAAAACCCCGTATGTTCATTGGGGACCTCTCTATACGCAAAGAGAGCCGCGGGTAAGACCCTGTCCCAATCCTGAGGATGATCCTCAGTTATTTTACCAAGTAAAGTTTTCAGAGTCCTATTTAAACGTTCGACCAACCCATTAGACATTGGGTGATAGATACTGCTGAGAGACCTTTTAATGTGTAGCATAGACATTACCTGTGACATAGTGTCTGATATAAGTTGAGTGCCATGGTCTGACAATATTTCTCCGGGAAAACCCAAGCGAGAAAATTCGCACAGTCCCTAACGAAAACGCTAACAGTAGAACCTCTGTGACGTGGTATCTTCTACTGAAAGACACCGCCCAACCGAGAAAACCCGCTGAAATATAAACATATAAATATACAAATAACAAATAACAAATAACATATAACATATAAACATGTATCATGAAAACAATAGGAGAAAGTGTGAAAGTACAGAAGGCTCAGTTAGAACATAAGGGCACAGTTCACAAACAAAACAGGCCACTTAACTTCTATAAATCCAGCGTCAGCACGGTGCAGAACAGGATGTAATCAGCATTCTGAGGATAATGATCCAACGTTGATTAACTTCTGCTCCCATAAACAGCCATGACGAAGGAAAAGAGCTTCTAATACTGCAACAGTTGTTACGGCACTTGACCTTCTGAATCTTCTAAATTGATTTAACCGGCACTTGACCTTCTGAACCCGCAACAGTACCCCTGAGACCGGAACAGTTGTTACGGCACTTGTCCTTCTTTTCACCAGATCAGGAAATCCATTCGCTCGGTACTTGTCCTTCTAATCTTACATAAACTTCAATATTGCCGAGCAGCGCCGGGTAGTTTCAAAATCAGCAACTGTCAGAAAATCCGGATACTTTCAATAAAATTTCTTGTAAGGTGGTAGTTGATGCTGTAGTTGTATCTAGTATGATGATGATGTCTGGGTTTGCTGACCCCCTTGATAGCTGGAATCAGAGTGAACCAACCTATGGCCACCAAAAATGATATGGTGCGCCAAAATATCAGATGATAGAACCAGCTCTGGCCACCAAAAATGATAAGGGTGGATTTGAGCTGAAGTGGTAACTTGCCACCCTTATCGACACCTGGTATTAAAGTGTAAGATGTAGGTGTCTTCTCTGATTTAGGATGTTGCTGTGTATGTGGTAGTGGAACAGTTCACAGGGTTATCACACAGGCAACATGACGTGTAGAGTCATAGAAAGGGTAACTTCGTTGTATAAGTTTCTTCCATTTATTGCACGCCACAAAACAGTCATGATACTTATGACATCAACATAGTTAACGAGTTCAGCAAGATGATATGGCACATTGAAAACAATTTCTGTAGTCAGCAATGACAGCTGTTGTATATATGCGTCATAAGACATCACAGTTCAATAGATTCAGAAATTCATAAATCATAGAGTTCTAGTTCGTGAAGCTGTATAAATAATAGTAATTTCTATAACTTCTGCAACAGTGTCAGCTACAGATCTTCAATGTTCATAAACAATAATAAATGCTCCCATTCTGATGCTAGCAGATCAGTTGTATACAATAAGTCCGTTCACTGTCTGCACGTGAATAGCATACATGGGCTACAGGTCAGCTCGACCTTTATAATGTTCCTAAGTCTAACCATCTGACTTGGACGTGATCTCTGATATAACGAATCCTGGAACACAGACAATAGTCTTGTTGGTCTAGAGCGACCCATATATATTTAACTAGTTCAGGTATACAGATACCGGTGACTTAATCCTAGTCAAAGTACCTCTCCATTTTGCATCACACAGGCGAGCAAATAGGCGACAAAATGACGAACCTCTAGATGATAGCATAAAGTTCGATACAAGAGGAATTACCTTATTTCGGAAAATCAACCATGAACATATGCCTCCAGGCAGGCGTGAATAATACTGGGAAATAGTCTAGTTAGCTAACTAACTCACAAAGACAATGTATTTCCCTCAGAAAATCACAAGACGCAGTTGCGTCTGCTCGCTTCTTAAACCATTTCTCAACTCCCGAACTGGGCGGAACACACAGAACGAACTCCCAGCTTTTGACATGCGCAGAACGACAATCTCTGAGTTGCCGTTCACAATAAGACGATTCTAAGAACATTCGAGATAAAAGTCTTACACAGTCGCGCCTTTTATGGTCATGAAAAGAAGCGTTAAGAAAGGTTTCAGACATCTACCATAGTTGACTGGTACTACCAAATAAGGAGATGTGGTCACGCTTCGTTCAAGAAATTATAGACCGAACGTGTCTCTATACAAGAGAAGGCAAACTCCTAAAAAATTGTAGTTTCGATAACTCGGATTATGTCCCTTTGACCATAGAAAACATAATACACACTTCAGTCAAAAAAATGATCATACATATGAAAAATGTTTATACAAACGAAAAATAATAATGATCCGTGCGTAACATTACCGCACCCTCCCTGGAAAAAAAAAATGAAACATTTTTTTTTTAAATCCTGGAGCCGGAAAAAATCTAGGCTCCTAACGCACGTATGATGCGTGGATATATACCTAACAAATTAGCTCAACGCATGGAGCGACACTGAGATCATATCTCAGATCCTTAGAGAAAAAATTTATCTAAGTATACGCTGATATATTCCAGGAAGGTGCCACCAACACACGCCACAATGATGGCAACAACATAATGACAATCAAATTATTCTCATACCAATATATGAAATTAAATATATTTTGTGTTATTATACAATGTGTTGCAAATAGCGGTGTAATTTACTAATATACCGCACTATATTATTACATTATATAAAGTAACAGTAATTAATAAGTAATACATGTGTTGATCTTCGGTGACATAAAACATTCAATAGAAGAAGATGTGGACATCATCCGCTCCCAATGTAGGACAGGACTTGATATCCTCAAAGTTCCACAATGGACATAAACTCGCAGACTTCAATGATGTGCTGCGAAAATATCAATAACACAAATCTTAAAGACAACTGGTAAATTTCTTAATACAATCCTGAAAATAATTTATTTAAATGTGGCCGAGTGATCTTTTGGCCCGTATATCACTAACTAAGCCTTCTTAGATAATTACATGGTACAATGTTATAAATTTCCCTCAAAAAAAAAAAAAATGAGACAAAATCTACTAACATGTCATTATAACATTGGACTGTATATCAGGAAATATATATATATATGACAGAAGAATCATGTGGAATCGTGTGGGACATCTGGACAGAATGTCTGCCATTACATTATCCGAACCACGGATAGCTCGAACCGAGAAATGAAATGGTTGAAGAGCTATGGCATAACGAGTGGACCTCGAGCTCTTCAAGTTTTTGCTCTGAATAGCAGTAAGCGCTTTCTGGTCGGTTTCCACAATGAAATGTGCGCCTAGAAGAAATCTTTGTAACTTCAGAATAGACCATACCATAGCCAATAACTCACGGTCTAAAACCGAGTAATTCTTTTCTGCAGCGTTTAATTTCCTAGAGATATACATCACCGGATGCAAAGTATCAGAATACTCCTGCATTAGTGCTGCCCCAATCCCTGTTGACGAGGCGTCACTTCGAAGAACAAAAGTCTTCTCAATAGTAGGTAACTTAAGAATAGGTGGAGATGAAAATAGGGCTTTAACCTGGTCCAATGAGGATTGACATTCTTTAGACCAGCGGATCAGATTAGGCGACCCTTTCTTCAATAAAGTAGAAAGCGGTGCCATAATGGAGGACAGATTCGGAATGAATCGTCCGTAGAATTGAATCAAACCTAATAGACTCCTTACTTGTTTCTTCGTCTTAGGGACCGAAATGTTAAGTATTTTTGAAACATTGTGGTCCTCTGTCTAAAAAAGACCATGACCAACCCGATGACCTAGGAAAGAAATCTCGCTAAATCCTATAAAGGCTTTAGAGGGTTTTGCAGTCAAGTTATACTCGCGAAGAGTAGACAGTAATTCGTATAAACCCAAATAGTGATCTTCCCAAGAATCACTGAATAGACAGATATCATCTAGGTATGCTATGACATCTGTACGATATGCGAGAATTCGCCGCATCATGCGTACGAATGTAGCAGGGGCGTTCATAAGACCAAAAGGCATGAAATTCCATTGGAATAAACCCCTAGGTGTAGAAAAAAGCTGTAAAAGGTTTGGCACGTTCAGTTAGCGGGACTTGCCAATAACCTTTAGACAAATCTAGTTTGGTAAAGAATCTAGAATTAGAAAGTTTATTGAGTAGCTCTTCTAATGAAGGCATAGGTTCAGCATCGAACTTCGTAACTTGGTTCAATTTGCGATAATCTACGCAAATGCGAATGTTATTATCCTTCTTTCGAACAATAACCATAGACGAAGAGTATGCTGAAGTGGATGGTTCAATGATTTCCAAACGTATCATTTCATCCAACTCTTTTTCGACTTGAGACTGGAAATGGATAGGTATTGGATATGGTCTGACTCTGATAGGATTGTGATCAGTTAGCACAATGTCATGTTCTATGACATGTGTGTGGCCCGGGATGTCTGTAAGAACATCCTGAAATGTTTGCAACATCGAAGAAACTTGTCGATGTTCCTCAGCGGAAAGATTTGGAGAAACGGTCACGTTTTTTCAAGATTCACGTAGAATAAAGTCACCATTTAAAATCATTGGAGAACAAGCTGAATACATTCGAGAACAAATGTCTTAGAAAACTCATGAACATCAGTTGGAAAGAATTCAAGACTAATGACAAATAAGAGAAGACTCTAGGCAGAAATATGTCTCCGACTATATAAGGAAAAGACGATGGTCATATATCGGTCATGTCCTACGAATGCAAAACAACAGAATACCACTACAGGCGCTCACTTGGGTTCATGAGGGTAAGCGGAAAAAAGGAAGACCAAAAGAAACACTCAGAAGAACAATAATAAGAGAAGGAAGAACGTTGGGCCTAAATAATGTGCAAGAGCTAAGAGGAGTGGCGTCACAACGAACAACCTGGAGAGCACTTTTTCTGCCTATATGCGCGTAGTTTGGCGCTTAAAGAATTTTTATTATTAAAAATATAGAAAGAGGAAGATTGACATCAGAAAAAAGTAGTTTTCCTCATCCTGTATAACTGACAGAGATGAGTACTGACCATGAGTTGCTTGTGAATTGTCCGTAGCCTGGAAAATAGGCTGCAAATAGTCAGGTCTTTCATAAAATTCCGTGAGCATATTTATGTGGAAAGTTTTATGCTTTCCATCAATATCGACAACATAGTCGACATCAGACATTTTGGAGACTATTGCATATGGACCTTTCCATGCAATTAGAAGTCTGTTCTCCCTTGAAGGAAGTAGAACGAGAGCTTTGTCACCTGGACAAAGTTGTCGTAGACATCTATTCTTATTTGCAAACTGCCTTGCCTTTTCTTTAGCAAATTCTGAAGACGAAGTTGCTAGTTTGCATGCCTCGATGATCTTTTGCCTAAGAGCAATGACGTACTCATAAGAAGATTGAGTCTCATCGCTAATATTATCGGCAGTGATTAGATCGTGAAGTAAAGACATAGGGCCGCGCGGTTGCGCGCCAAAGACAAGTTCAAAAGGGGAAAACCCCGTATGTTCATTGGGGACCTCTCTATACGCAAAGAGAGCCGCGGGTAAGACCCTGTCCCAATCCTGAGGATGATCCTCAGTTATTTTACCAAGTAAAGTTTTCAGAGTCCTATTTAAACGTTCGACCAACCCATTAGACATTGGGTGATAGATACTGCTGAGAGACCTTTTAATGTGTAGCATAGACATCTCAAAGACACCGCCCAACCGAGAAAACCCGCTGAAATATAAACATATAAATATACAAATAACATAACAAATAACATATAAATATAAAACATGTATCATGAAAACAATAGGAGAAAGTGTGAAAGTACAGAAGGCTCAGTTAGAACATAAGGGCACAGTTCACAAACAAAACAGGCCACTTAACTTCTATAAATCCAGCGTCAGCACGGTGCAGAACAGGATGTAATCAGCATTCTGAGGATAATGATCCAACGTTGATTAACTTCTGCTCCCATAAACAGCCATGACGAAGGAAAAGAGCTTCTAATACTGCAACAGTTGTTACGGCACTTGACCTTCTGAATCTTCTAAATTGATTTAACCGGCACTTGACCTTCTGAACCCGCAACAGTACCCCTGAGACCGGAACAGTTGTTACGGCACTTGTCCTTCTTTTCACCAGATCAGGAAATCCATTCGCTCGGTACTTGTCCTTCTAATCTTACATAAACTTCAATATTGCCGAGCAGCGCCGGGTAGTTTCAAAATCAGCAACTGTCAGAAAATCCGGATACTTTCAATAAAATTTCTTGTAAGGTGGTAGTTGATGCTGTAGTTGTATCTAGTATGATGATGATGTCTGGGTTTGCTGACCCCCTTAATAGCTGGAATCAGAGTGAACCAACCTATGGCCACCAAAAATGATATGGTGCGCCAAAATATCAGATGATAGAACCAGCTCTGGCCACCAAAAAATGATAAGGGTGGATTTGAGCTGAAGTGGTAACTTGCCACCCTTATCGACACCTGGTATTAAAGTGTAAGATGTAGGTGTCTTCTCTGATTTAGGATGTTGCTGTGTATGTGGTAGTGGAACAGTTCACAGGGTTATCACACAGGCAACATGACGTGTAGAGTCATAGAAAGGGTAACTTCGTTGTATAAGTTTCTTCCATTTATTGCACGCCACAAAACAGTCATGATACTTATGACATCAACATAGTTAACGAGTTCAGCAAGATGATATGGCACATTGAAAACAATTTCTGTAGTCAGCAATGACAGCTGTTGTATATATGCGTCATAAGACATCACAGTTCAATAGATTCAGAAATTCATAAATCATAGAGTTCTAGTTCGTGAAGCTGTATAAATAATAATAATTTCTATAACTTCTGCAACAGTGTCAGCTACAGATCTTCAATGTTCATAAACAATAATAAATGCTCCCATTCTGATGCTAGCAGATCAGTTGTATACAATAAGTCCGTTCACTGTCTGCACGTGAATAGCATACATGGGCTACAGGTCAGCTCGACCTTTATAATGTTCCTAAGTCTAACCATCTGACTTGGACGTGATCTCTGATATAACGAATCCTGGAACACAGACAATAGTCTTGTTGGTCTAGAGCGACCCATATATATTTAACTAGTTCAGGTATACAGATACCGGTGACTTAATCCTAGTCAAAGTACCTCTCCATTTTGCATCACACAGGCGAGCAAATAGGCGACAAAATGACGAACCTCTAGATGATAGCATAAAGTTCGATACAAGAGGAATTACCTTATTTCGGAAAATCAACCATGAACATATGCCTCCAGGCAGGCGTGAATAATACGGGGGAATAGTCTAGTTAGCTAACTAACTCACTAAGACAATGTATTTCCCTCAGAAAATCACAAGACGCAGTTGCGTCTGCTCGCTTCTTAAACCATTTCTCAACTCCCGAACTGGGCGGAACACACAGAACGAACTCCCAGCTTTTGACATGCGCAGAACGACAATCTCTGAGTTGCCGTTCACAATAAGACGATTCTAAGAACATTCGAGATAAAAGTCTTACACAGTCGCGCCTTTTATGGTCATGAAAAGAAGCGTTAAGAAAGGTTTCAGACATCTACCATAGTTGACTGGTACTACCAAATAAGGAGATGTGGTCACGCTTCGTTCAAGAAATTATAGACCGAACGTGTCTCTATACAAGAGAAGGCAAACTCCTAAAAAATTGTAGTTTCGATAACTCGGATTATGTCCCTTTGACCATAGAAAACATAATACACACTTCAGTCAAAAAAAATGATCATACATATGAAAAATGTTTATACAAACGAAAAATAATAATGATCCGTGCGTAACAGTATCGAGGAGACATTCCAAAGTGTTTGTCAAGGTGGCTGTGTCCACTCGACTGGGAAAGTGTTCGTCCAAATGAGACTGTGTCCACTGAATTCAAAATGTGTCCAATGGACTTGGAAAGTGTAGAAAGTATTCTACTGAAATAAATACGGCTACGATTGCCAGGAATGTGTGATAGACTTATCACTAAACAGAAGTTTGACTTGACTCTGGAACTGAGATTGCGTTACAAATATACTTCAAGTGAAATAATAAAGTGGAACTAAAATACGGCTAAGATTGCCAGGGATGTGTGATAGACTTATCACTAAGGTTAGTAACCTCGAATAATTCGTGTAAAATGTCGAGAAGCGTGAGTACCGACTACCTTCAACCACCCCCGTTGTAGGTGAACAAAATATATAAGATATATTGTGTGAATAAACATTTGTTGATCCCTTCGGAGCATAGAATGATGTAGAAACATTGTGGACGTTTTAAAAGGGCGAACCTAAATAATAATGTGTTCAGATTGAACTTTATGGTAACGAACTCAGGATAAAAATAAATGAAATGAATATAGTAGCTGATACTGAAACACACAAGGACGATAATATTGAATCGAATATTGACAGCGAATCGGACATGTTTCTTTATAAGTGTTATGATTACAATTCATAACGATTGTGTCGATATCATTAGGTATCTTGACAGGGCTCCTTGTTTGTTTATTTTATACGGAGTCATTTATTAATACAGGAGGTGACGTCATGCCTCTATGGTGTATTTGACAGACGTGAATCTAGGAATGCAGAAGTGCAGAGATCGTCTGCAAGGACTTCTACCATTGTGTGTCATGGCGAGTGGACAAATGTGTTATAGCTCCTGAATATATCGATTGTACATCCCTATGTTATTCCATCACTAGTACACCAAGATCTTCAGTGAGGTGTATCTAGTATCTTCATTTAAAGGGAGTATAGCTTCTCAGTGTCAAGTGTGCATGGATATTGTTACGTGTCGTTTTGATGTTAATGTTAATATTTACTACCAGGATGGTTCCTGTGGCCAAGATGAGTCTTGGGTAATAAATCTCTAGACATCGCAACCAGCCCCACACCACTCAGAATGATTAGAGTCACAATGGCCGAAATGGACGATATACAATTTATTTAGGACAGCACGCAGCTCCACAAATCAATAGTTCAAGCCAACATGTAATGGCAGATAATATGCATTATACGAGATACCGTAGGTAGTTAGTCCATGTCAGGAAGGCTGTCCTTTTTCTCAATATGCTTTATTCACTCAACGCTCGACACTGAGCAATTACACTTCTGGTCAATACAGATAATTAGATGACTAGAAACATCTCAACACAGATCTTGATATATTAATGATAACAGAACACCATTTTTAAACACTTTAACAATCAGGAGCTCAAACACATTCAGTCCACTCACCATGACACACACTCGGATCTCTCCCCGCACTTCTGCCCTAGCTTCCCGTGAGCCAGCCACGCATATCGGCTTAACGACGCTCACTTGACTTTATCAGTGACCCGCATAAAATAAACAAAGAAAGAGCCCTGCTGAGCTAAACCTATAATAGGAACAATTGTTATTAATTTTACTTATAACAGATATTTTTAAAAATGTTAAAATTGAAAAAACAGCGTTCCAGATATGAACGGACTACACAAAGTTTTATCGACGAATGCATATTATATGCCCTTTGTATATTGAAGTGATATGTATTCAATTTGGAGCATCGTGACGTTTAAATAACTAAGTCCATTGTGGCTGAAATGAGGGTAATTGATGTTGGCTGCTTTCGGTGTCTAGATGTTTGCTACCCTAGAAGTGAGCTTGGCCTACAGGAACCATCCTGTAATTATATATAGTAAAATTATCAAGATAAAAGACGCGTAACAATAAGTAACAATGTATTCCCATTGTGTAAATTCGTCGTGTGGTAAATTAAATTGAGTCGAAATATTACTTGGACTGCGGCATTGATGTTTACAGTTCAAATGTTGTATTAAAGTGAATTTAAGAAATAGTAATAAGTTCCACAAATGCATACGCAGGGAAGATGAAATTAATGCTACAAATTTATTTATAATCGATTCCAAAGAAAATAAAGCCAGATTTTTTCTGTTGACGTAGTGTGAAAAATGAAACACCTAGACAAATAGATCAGAACGACCCGAGACGCAGTTAATAGATTTACATCAATATAACACAAGTACGAAACAAAACCACACTAACACAGACTCAACAGACAACTAGTAGCATCATTACTTAACAGAACCAACGGGAGAAATTCTGGGGGCTCCGTCTGCTCGTCTTCCCACCGCCAAGCATATTAAATAAAAGTATCAGCGACAGCGACTCACAGTATATGCGGGGATCACGTACGGATCTACCCACATGACATGAACTGGCTTAACTTAAAAAAGAATATGAGCGTCAATGTTGGAACTACGAATATAAGCGAGTCTACAACGTGCAACTATAAGAATGAACTTTAACTATCAAAACGGCTTCCATCAAGAAGCAAGATCAAGTCACATATACCAACAGTTACGATCATTCTATTCAAAAACTATTGTCGAAAGCATTGAATAACAAACAAAGAACGAACATTCAAGTCGAACGTCGATTTAGCTACAGAATGTCAAACTGGCAACTCAAGCTTACATGACGTAGCAGGCAACGGCCGACAAGATTTGGATTCAGCAGATTCGAAACGTCTACAATTATTGTCTGCGACTAGATGTAGACAAAGCCTTAAGAAGACATCTGCATCCATCTTCTGATCAAACAACCCCAGGCAGCGTTTACGAGAAAATATCTCTATGGCATGCAGATAAGTATTACATCAATCACGATTTTCGTCTGACTGTTTGACATTAGACACTCTGTTCGTTACTCTTGCTTTCTGTACAATACTGTATATGTTGCACATCATCATATATACTGAAGCACATTAAAAACGCACCAACTGTATAATCCAGGAACAGAGTGTGAAATGTAAATATAAGTGTTTACAAGTTTACATATTTGAAATCTTTATTCATTTTCCGATGAATCCATGCTGGTCATTAATTTGTACATTTGATTGTTATGAAATTCATGGCATTCTGTGCAGGCAAGGGAGAAAACCAAAAATGCAACCAATAAAAAAATTCATTCACACTATCCTCAGTATCTGGTATGTCCACCGTGTGCTTGCAAACAAGCTTGGCAGCGGCTACGCATGGAACGCACAAGTCTCTGAAGGAAATTCCGGGGAATCAAGTCCCATTCACGTGTAAGAGCAGCTTCGAGCTGTTGCAGATTAGCTGGAGAACCTTGCCTGTAGACTCTGCGTCCAAGTTCGTCCCACAGATGTTCTATAGGTGACATGTCTGGTGATAGGGCAGGCCAATCAATCGTCACAATGTTCTGCTGCTGTAGATATTGCTGCGTAATGCATGCGGTGTGCGCACGTGCGTTATCCTGCTGGAGAAGCTGCAAGTCTGGATAATTTGTGAACGCAGGAGCAACCAATGTATCCAGAACCTCATCTCGATATGTCACAGCATTAACGTTTCCACGGAAGACGTGAAGAGGCAAGCGATGGTGAAAACTGAATCCTCCCCAAATGTTAATACTGTCACCTCCAAATCGGTTGTGCTGACGAACACAGCAATCTGCAAAGCGCTCTCCACACCGTCGCCAAATCCGCATACGTCCATAAGCAAAGGATATGTTGAATCTGCTCTCGTCTGTGAATAGGACAGCATTCCACTGCAGTCTAGTCCATCTGACATGTTGCTCTGCCCATTGCAGGCGCTGTTGACGATGTCTGTGAGTCAAGTTTGGACCAACATAAAGTTGTCTTGCAGTAAGGCCTGTATCTCTGAGTCGTCGTATGACTGTAATTCGAGAGACTTGCCCACGTCTACCCACTATTGCTCTTGCTGTTTGACTTGCCGGGAGAGAACGATTCCTTAGGTAACTCAGCACAATATGACGATCTTGCGCAGGGGTAGTAACTCGTGGTTGGCCACTCCGAAGTCTATCCCGGGCACTGCCAGTGGTTCCGTAACGTTCATTGAGACGTACAATAGTGCTGTGGTGGCAATTCATCCTTCTGGCAATGGCCCGCGAGCTCATTCCGGTCTCCAACATACCAATGGCTCGTTGGCGGTCGTTTTCAGATAATCGTGGCATTTCAAGCACATGTACTGGGTGTTTTGTCTCAACGGCCTTTTTATACCGAGTATACTGCCACAACGCGTACACATTTTCAGGGTCATAGCTGTTGGGAATCGTGTTGCACGTGTAACTTTCATTGTTTTCATGTAGTCTGTACACAAACCCATGGGTTGAATCATGCACTTTCCATTCCAGCAGCCATTCGCTCTTTACCTCGTGACAAACACGGGGAAAATCCATTCCCACACTTTTTTTCCAGCTTCTCGGCATCAGTATATATAATAGTGGTGCGTTTTTAATGTGCTTCAGTATATATCTTCATTGTATTTCCATGTGGGTGGCTGGAGGGCTTATCACTCATGACTCTACCTAACTGGAATCATGAACGATAACGCCTGTGAGGGTATATTTGGTGCATTGTCAGCGAAATCCTTGACTACTCATTGAATTCATATTCGCTTAGTCGTTTCGTTAAGTATCACGTCCTCTATTTTACACTTCTTAATTTATGTAAGTAGGTTTGGTATGTATTCGTGTGTTTTCTATCAACTTCTTGTCTAAATGTTTCAGTTATTTATGGCTCTCAGTTTTCGTACGTCAATTTTCTGTCATGTTTAAATTATTAATTTTACTGATAATCCTTACTTATATTATTTACGTGTGTTATACTTAGTTTCTTTAGCTTCGTTGTGAAACGTCCTGTATTTTGAGTACTTACATTAATATCACCGACATTTACCAGTGCCACCCATCTTCATTATTGGATACATCACTCTTCACACCAATACATACAGTATTAATTTTATTTGATACAAAAGTTTTCTGGGTTAATAAGTACTATAATATTATTAATACACAATTACCGATTTTTAGTGGGAGTTATTACGTTAGGCTGAGGACCTCTGGGTTAACAGGTACTCTACTATTAATGATACAATATCCTTTACAGATATTATGTTCTAATTTTAAGCTTTTCCGGGTTAATAGTGGCTGTATTATTAGTAATATAATGTCTTAGACATTTGTTATATGCCGTACTCGACACTTCTGGGTTAACAAGTGATACGGTATCAATAATATAACATTTGAAATCAGTGTAGATTTTTCTCACACTAGGTAACATATGTCGTCATATGAAGATTTCCTCGAATAAGGAAAAAGAAGTAAATCTGGAGTAGATCTTGAAGATTTTGCGGAACGTAAAAATGAGAAACACCTGGCACATGTGGAAAGGATTGTGCAACGGGAAGCTCAAAAAAGAGCTGACAAATTGGAAATGGCCAAATTAGCCCAAAGAGACAAAGAACGTGAAGCAATGGAAAAAGCAGCAGAAAAAGAACGTGAGCAAAGGAAAGAGCAGCAGAAAAAGAAAGTGAACATGAATTAGCTTTGGAAAGATTGAAGATAGAGGCTGCAGCTCAGCTAGCTGAAAAAGAACTTGAGACGAAGGAAAAAGAACTTGAATTGCAAAGATTACAGTTGCAAAATGATGAAAAGGATCGAGAATTTCAAAGACTGAAATTACAAAATGAATTAGAAATCGCCAAGATATAAGCTCAAGCATCATGCACAGTGTCTACATCGTCTAGTAGTCACTCAGTATAGACACCAAAGCTGAAAGTACCTCATTTCGTAGAAAGTAAGGACTGTCTCGATAGCTTTTTACACACATTTGAAATGAAGGCAAATGCTTTAAAGATCCCAACTGATCAATGGACCAGTATATTATCAGATAACATAACTGGTAATTCAGTAAAGTATTTTTGTCAAATCGATGCACAATGTCGAAGATATTTTGAAGTGGTAAAGCAAACACCTTTAAAACGTTTCAAACTAACAGAGGAAGGATATAGATCCAAATTTCATGAAAATTTACCACAGAATAATGTAGATATTGGAGAATTCATTGCAGCAAACTTTATCTCAGTAGATGGGTTGAACGCTCTAACATTCCAAAGCATACGATGGGTTATTTGATTTAGTTTTAAGAGACAAAGTTCTCTCGGCAAGTAGCGCGAACTTTTCTCCAGCAACGACATCCCAAAAGTCTTAAGGAAAATGAAACC
The DNA here is from genome assembly GCA_024509875.1 of Oreohelix idahoensis. Lineage (NCBI taxonomy): Eukaryota > Metazoa > Mollusca > Gastropoda > Stylommatophora > Oreohelicidae > Oreohelix > Oreohelix idahoensis. The sequence continues at coordinate 22,733 of JAMPIV010021050.1, read as the reverse complement.
TTACGTCGACAATACATGATAGCACATCCCGACAGAGAGATCAAGAAATCGACACCTGAAGATATACTGCCAGTGTGTACTGCTTTTCATGACCCTAGAGAAAGTAACTACCGTCAACGCTCCAAGAGTGTAGAGGGTAGATATAGGCATGGTTTTAGAGCAGCCTATAGAGGAAGATACAAATTTCCTCATAGGTATTCGCCTTCACACTTTAAACGGAATATGTATACAGAGTTCTCTGACCACGTTCATAACTACTACAATGGCAGGAGTAGTGATGGTATTCATCATAACAGGTATAGACAATCATCCAGGGAAAATGTTAAATGGTATGATAAGTTTGGTGGTGACAAGGATAAACTCACTGATGGTAAAATAAGTAAGGGAAAGAGTGGTGACACATCAAAAGAAAAACGAAATGCCAAGAAATCAAAACACTTTCCTAACTCTTGTGAACAGCATATTGATTACGACTTAGACTCTGATCATGCAAATGCATTCATCATTAAGGAAAAGAAATATGGTAATTTCCCGGTCTGCAGAACATTGTATGAACCAGGTGCACATACAAAATTGTTATGTGGGCATACACTACCAGCAATGTCCTCATTTGAGAGCATGCGCCATCTCACAGTGCACAAATGTTTCCTAAATAATAGGTCAATAACAGTATTACGACATACAGGTTGTACCACTATAGGGGTTAGAGAATCCTTGATGGTTAAATCAGCTTTTACTGGAAGATCAGTGAAATGTGTAAACTCGGAGGAAATATTGAATGGTTTCCATTAGCCAAGTTTGAAATAGACACACCACTTTATACCGGCGTTGTAACCGGCTGTGTAATTAAAAAGCCTGTTATGGATTTGATCATTTGAAACATACCAGGTGTAAAAGATTGCTCTAACAACGAAATCGAGGAATTGGTTAGATTTCACCCATTGAGAGCGTGTGACCGTGCAACTATTTGTGCGCAGGTCGCGGCATCAATGAAAAGAATGTGTGTGCGTCCGTCAGCTGACCGGGTCAGTTCCGTTAATGGTTGACCGCAGGTAAATATTTTGAAGAGCGCTAACTCTTGTACGTTTCTTGGTTCAAGTCGTTACAGGTCTGACCGCCTGAGATGGAAATACTTGACCTTATTTTATTCTTCCTCAACCCAGAGTTCTTTCGTACCCTTTTTATGGTTAGTGAAATGCAATGTCTTGTATAGTGCTTTAGTCAAATAATCCAACTGTAATGTTTTAAGGAAAACGCAGCAATGTAGAAAAATAGAATGTATTTTATTAACGTGATTGGAACAGCAAAATGTCATTGGCACAATAATGAAGCACGTATTTCTTTCTTACCCAAAGTAGTGAATATCCAAAACAAAATAAAAATTATATCCACAGGAATAATATATCTGACAGGGTAAAATACAAACTGTCTACTTTAACATACTAGGCTCACTTGAAAAACTTGTCAAGTTAAAAACAACTTGTCTTGATAATCTCAAAGACGAAGTTCTGTAAAAATTCTCTCGCCTAACGACTCCTAAAATCTGTACAAGTCCTGGATCCTTCAAATCGCCCAAGTCTCCTCTTTATATACTGCCCACTCTTTTTTTCCCGCCAATTTTCACACGATGCTTTATTTTTCACTCGGCACCAAACATCAACATTTGCACACGCTCTTCTCAGCTTTTCGACTTTTATGCACACGACTCTCTGTTATTTCGACTTTAGCAACGGAAAAACCCATGACTTGCAACTTCTCTCAAATTTTCCCAAAATTTTCCACTCAATAAACAGGCACTTATTACTTTGTTGTTCTGGGACAACTTTCCCGAAGCCGTGAACTTGTCGTGACACTGTATTTTGTGCACAAATGTCTTAACTGCTTTTAACGTTGTTATTCTCATTATATGTAGTTTTTAACACGTATTAATTGTAGTGTATGCCAAGCGGTCACACAAGTCCCAGGGCCACAAAAATGTATCCCATGTGGAGACATTTTCGTCCTATCAACTAAAATATCAAGTTCCTAACATTACATACTGGGGCAAAATATGTAATGGGGGCATATATTTATGAAGCAATTGGCAATGGACAATTGTTGAGAAAAATTTATGTTACTGGTATAAGTCATTGACTGGGGCATATATTTATGAGCCAAAATGAAAAAAAACTACAAGGTCTCAGTATACATGTGAGCCAAAAAAAAATTTAAAAAAAAAAAAATTCAAGATGTCAAAAAAAAAAAAAAAAAAATTTTTTTGGCTCACATGTATACATACACATGTGAGCCAAAAAATTTTTTTTTTTTTTTTTTTTTTTCAAGATCTCAGTATACCTGTAAGCTAACTTAAAAATGTATTACATGATCTCAGTATACATGTGAGCCGAAAAAAGGAAAAAAAAATTATTTCTTAAAAGGAGTGATCTAGTAGTTTCATATTGCCGAAAACGGGGGAGACATACAAGATGTTTATACACTATGTCATTAAACAGTAAGGGATATGGATAGCAATGTGCAATACGCAATGTAAATTGTTAATGTATTAATACAATACTTATATAATCTTTACTTAACACGCTAATAATAATACATAAAAACATGGAGTTATGATAGTAAATATACATAATTAATGTTAAACTTATTGAACTTTTTATTTGAAGTCGACACATATAAGGTTTGGTCATGTCAAACAAAACTCGAGTGGTAATCAACACTCAGGACAATAAGTGAATCCTATCTTAATATTTACATCTAAATGGTAACTGACCATAGCTGTTTACCTGTGATCATGACTTTCGCTAATGTGAACGGGAGCGGTGAAAGGTCACACTGGATGTTTGAACTCTCATTGACGGCACAGTGTGGCGTCAACTGAAGGAGAGGGGGTGGTGGTGGTGGGGGTTTATAGTACAATGAAATAGCTGGGGGGAGTAGAGAAAGTAGTTCCGGTGTTGGATGGATGAATGAACGCGAGGCGTGGGAAAAAGGTAAAGGAAAAAAATAGAAGAAGAACTCGCATGGGGAAATCGACACGGGGGGAAGATAAAGGTGGTGAAAACGAAGATTGGATTTGACATAGCGAAAAACAGCGAGGTGGTGTTAAGGTCACGTGTGGACAGTTTGCGCGTAGGGAAAAGGGAGTAGAGGTGTGGGTCATCATTTTATATACGCATTAGATGTTAAATAATTTTGTACTGGACGAGTAAAACATCTGTGTGTCTCAACACAGTAATTTGTTAAAAAGGCATGATATATGGTACATAGTTATTTATGCGATATAAATGAAATTCAAACAATTTATAACAAGTAATCATAAAATCGATCCATAGCATATGTCTAGTTTCAGTACCTCCTGAACAGACCAGTAGAAAAAATGTGTTAATGGAGAAAAAAAAATGCTCTGAGTATCGTTCAACATTTGTGATGCTCCAGCTAATCACATGTGTAATAATGTTTTGGTTTTCCGCCAAAGTCTTAATATTATGACATAAACTGTCATAGTTGTCGTGGGGTGCAGTGCCAACAAAACTGTAGCGCATTGCCTACAAACGGCAAAATCGCCCGTTTTGGTTGATGTGCTTGTCTCATATCATGAGAGTGTAGCTTAAGATCAAACAATGTCTTCTTTAACCCTTGAGATTCTTCCTTAGTGGTAAATAGTACATGCATGTGTTTAGTTAAGTTTATAATGTACAACAATACATATATTTCTAAGTCCAAACAAAATGTAATTTAAATCTTCTAATACAAATATAACGGTTTAAATACTGTAACTGTGCATGTTGAATATAGTTGCGCCTCTGCAGATTTTTCTCTTCACTGGCGGTTATGACTGCCGCTGATAGCATCAATTGGAAGACATAGGAGGTGGCTGGCATCATCATCAGAAAAGCTTGTTAGAGCAGCCAGCAGAGCAAGCCGACCGACTCTAAAATATCATGTCTCGTCTAGACAATTCTATCGTACTCGGACAAGGAAAATGAAACCGTTTAGGGTAACCCAGCGAGAGCAAACTGGAGTAACTCTAAAATATAGCATGCCTCTCCTGGACAGTGCTATCGTACTCGGACAAGGAAAATGAAACCTTTTAGGGTAACCCAGCGAGAGCAAACTGGAGTAACTCTAAAATATAGCATGCCTCTCCTGGACAGTGCTATCGCACTCGGACAAAAATGAACCCATTGAGAGTAGGAAAGCTAGAGCAACTTGGCCATCTCTAAGGCCATCTCTAATATAGCTTCTCTCCTAGACTTCTTCTCAGTGTCTGCAGCAGTGACGGTTGATGTAATGTTACAGGTAAGGTGTTGCGAAGTTGATGCACTGTGCTGTGCGATCTTCTGTCGCTTAGTTGAACGTTTCCTGCACAGAGCATCTGTCGTAGACAATCTTCTATCGTGTTTCTTCTCAGTGTCTACAGCAGTGATGGTTGATGTAGTGTAACAGGTGGGGGTGTTGCGAAGTTGATGCACTGTGCTGTGCGATGTTCTTTGGTTTTGTTCGCCGTTTCGTGTACAGCTTTGCACAAACATGTTCCTGCGGAAGGCGTATAAACTTTGTCTGTGGTACCGAGTTTCTGATGAAGTTGAGTAAGGTCGTTTCGAGGCGAACCGAATGGATGTATCCATATTATCGTCGGGATGCTCGTTATCATCATCGTTATCACTTTGGTGTTCTTCAGTATCAAGGTCTGACTCATCTCGTTGTGTGGAAGTAGGAACGGGAGCATTTCGTTCCGTTAATGAGGCAGGTGATAACTCTGTATCGGAAGGTTGTGGTGTATCTATATGGGTGTCGGCATCTTGTAGAGTCTGTTGTTGTTGCTGTTTTCTTCATTTAAAGATGTGTTGCTATCTCTGGACAACGATTGGTAATTATCTGCTTGAACTCGAAGATTTCGTGCTTGAATTCTCTCACGTAGCTCCTGCGGAGGGATGTCATCTTCACTCGTAGAAGCGTCGCGACATCTACGTAGTCTGTCGATAGCATCGTGCGGGGGGTGAAGAGAGGGGTTTGAGTGTTCATCGTCGCAATGTGACACATCTGATGTAGAGGATGATGTGCGGGGGGGGGGGGGCAGACGTGCAGAGAAGGGTGGTTTTGCGAATCGGTTCTGGTGGTTTAGTGAGGATAGGCTGGGAAACAGGGACGATGATTATCTTTTTCTTGATTTGTGAAATGTGGGCTTTCGTCCTGATCTGTCTTTCTTCGTGCCACAGGATAAAATTTGTTGGTGTAGTCTGTTCTAAGATTTTGAAACCATCGATCCCAATTGTCGTCAAATTTAGAATGTCGAAAACGTGTTTTTTTTGTAGTAAACTAGATCTCCGATTTGAAACTGTTTCAGTTGTGTGTTTTTATCGTGTGTTCGCTGTTTCTTCCAGAAAGCTTTTTCTGCATTTTTGTTCGCAATTTGATGTGCTGCTTGTCTTTGTTGTAGTATGACAAGCTATCGGGTCCTCCTCCCATATATCTGCGTTGTGGGGGGGGGGAGCTTGGAGAAGGTTGTCCATCGGAAATACCGGCTCTCTACCGTAAAGCAGGTAAAATGGCGAGAAACCAGTGGTGTCGTTAATGTTTACTCGTATTGCTTCTAAGGCCTGGTTGATGTGTAGATTCCCAATATTGATCGTTGCCTTCGATGTGTTTGGATAGAATGTCATGAAGGGTTTAATGCATTCTTTCGTTTCTTACGTTACTCTGGGGCCGATAGAAACTAGTTGTGGTGTGTTTGATGTTTAACTTTTGTAATGTTGATTTTTTAAAAGGATTGCCAACGAACTGTTTTCCATTGTCCGTGATGACATCTTCTAGGACAACTATGTCTAGGTAGAAATTCTTGCAAAAAGAAATCGGTGACAGTTGTAGACGTGACATCTTTCATAGGGAAACTCTCCGGCCAAACGGAGTACTGGTCTACAATGTGCAACAAGTACCTGTTTTCCTGACAGTGTTAGGGGGTACGGTCCAGAGATGTCTAAACTGACAGTTTCCATGGGATAGTTGGAAGGTTGCATTTTTTGTAATGGGGACTTGTTCACCTTCATATTTCTCCTTTTGCAGATCTTACAAGTGGCTACGTAATCAATTATATCTTTATACATGTTTTGCCAGTAATACCGTTTCTTAATGACGTCTATCGTTTTATCTCGTCCTAGGTGTCCATTTTCATCGTGGAACTGGATGAGGATGTTAGGTATTAAATGATGTGGAATATATTTCTGTAATCTTCCATCTTGTTTGGAGTCAATATGATAGAGTGCTTGGTCATGAGGAAAAATAGTAAAATCCTTGACTTTTGCTGGTGTTTCTTTAATTTGTTTCATTAGTTTAACGACTTCCGGGTCTTTCATTTGTTCCTGTAGGATGTTAAAGTTGTCTGTTTGATCCTCTTCTGACAATCGGTCAGTGTCTGTGTGAGTGTCCGATTGATCGGCAATCCGGTTTGAATTTATACGTGAACTTGTCGTGACACTGTATTTTGTGCACAAATGTCTTAACTGCTTTTAACGTTGTTATTCTCATTATATGTAGTTTTTAACACGTATTAATTGTAGTGTATGCCAAGCGGTCACAAGCGAACGCTGCTGTCACTAGGGCACAACAGGCAGCTAACTCCACAGCTGATACATCCGCCAAAGAAAACGACAATGCATGTTGAGAAATGCACACAACATTTCTCCACAATTACTTACATCCAGACAACAGGATGTATCTTTAAAAAGGCTATTTTGTTTGGCACAGTCAGAGAATATGAATATTACATAAAGGGCAAAGTATAGTTTCAAGGTGAAAAACTCTATTCTAATAAGATGCTTCCGAAAAAGTAACACGGTTATTAACCAAATTGTGGTGCGTAGGGAATGTAGACCTTTGAAACTCAAGACCAGTCACGACATGCCAATGGCGGGTCACACGCTTTTTAAAAAATCGCCATTGACATCATTGGGCCGATGTCAGTAATGTCGGCAAGAGGATACCGATATATTCTGACATGTATAATTTATGTACCAGATGGCCTGAAGCCATTCCATTAAAAGAAACTATGACTATTTCTGTCACAGAGGCTTTATTCTTGATATTTTCTCGCATAGGCTTACCTAATGTAATCGTATCAGACAGGTGTACACAACTTATGTCCAGAGTAATGAAACAGATTGAGACTATGCTTGATATCATACACACTTTCACTAGTCCCTATAGACCTTGTTCCAATGGCGTTTGTGAGCGCTACAATGAGTCACTCAAAATGATGTTTGGGAAGGTAACGGAGTCAAATCCGAAGGAGTTGGACAAAATGCTACCAGCAATAACTTTTGCTTATCGTTAAGTTCCACACGAGAGTACTGGTTTCTCAACGTTTGTGCTTGTTTATTGGGCTAATCCGAGAGGACCAATGTACATACTAAAAGACCTATTATTAGGCTCAACGACTAATGAAGATACAAGAAGCAGTTACGAGTTTGTGATTGACATTTGTCAACGGTTAACTTCTTCTTCTTCTTTGATCCATAACCACCAACCTTCAAAGCAGTCAGCGGCCATCACGCCTGGCGGCATCTTGTAGGGGCAGCAACAAATTAATTCCACTTTGCTCGGTCGGCGGCCATCCTTCGTACAGTGCCCCAACTGTGGTTCATTCTTTGCATCTCAGCTTCCACAGTTCTCCGCCAAGTTGTTTTTGGTCGGCCTCTCTTTCGCTTTCCCTCGGGGGTCCATAGCATAGCTGTTCTTGTGATGGTATCATGGTCCCTTCTGAGGACGTGGCCAACCCAACTCCAGCGTCTGCCAGCTATGATGGTGTGCATGTCCTCCTGGTTACTCCGAATAAGTAGTTCTTGGTTGCTGATATTGTTTGGCCAAAAGATTCGGAAAATTTTCCTTAGGAAGATTGTGTGGAAGGAGGACAGTTTCGACATTTCCTTCTCTGTTACTGTCCAACATTCCGCGCCATAGAGAAGCACAGAAAGTACACAGCTCTCATACAGTCTTAATTTGGTATTTGTGCTGTACTGGGAAGACTTCCAAATGTTGTTGAGAACAGCAAAGGCTGTTCTCGCTTTATTCATTCTGTTGTTAATGTCCTTGCTTGTTCCGCCGTCAGGTGTTACTATGCTTCCTAGGTAAGTAAATGTGTCTGTCTGTTCTAACTTCTGTTTCTTTACTGTTATTGGCTCAGGGTTGCCCACATTTAGTGTCATGACCTCTGTCTTCTTCAAATTGATGTTCAGGCCAACCTGCTGGCCATACTTATTCAGTCTATCGGTTTTGTTTTGAATGTGTTGATGTTAATGCGCGAGTAGTGCAATATCATCTGCATATTCCAAATCTTCCAGTGTAGAAAACGTTGTCCATCTAATTCCTCTTGGACTGCCCTCTGTTGTCTGGCGCTTCTCCCAATCTATGACTGTCAAAAATAATGTTGTTGATAGGGGGCATCCCTGTCGTACTCCTGTTTTCACTTCGAAAGTTACATTACTCGATCCAACACTGCACGTAAAGTTAGAATAGAGGCTTTTTATAATGGAAACAATGCTGCTGGGAATTCCATAAGCCCTCAGAATTTTCCATAGGTGGTCCCTGTGTATGCTGTCGAAAGCCTTTTCAAAATCAAAAGTTAATGTACAGCTGTCTCTGCCATTCTGAGCACTGCTCGATAATGTTCCTGAGGGCAAATATACGATCTGCACATCTTCTGTTCTTTCTGAAGCCCGGTTGTTCTTTCCTCAGTTTATGGTCAACTGCTTTTGAAATTCTCTGGATGATTATCCTGCCTAGTATTTTACTGGGAACTGAGAGGAGGGTAATTCCTCTCCAGTTGTTGCAGTCTGCAAGGTCGCCCTTCTTGGGCAATTTGACAATTATTCCTTTACTCCACTCTGTTGGTGTTGTCTCAGTTTCCCAGACTTGTGCAAATAGTGATTCTAATAGTTCTGCTGCTAGTTCAGGGTCTGTCTTGAATAGCCCAGCATTTAGATTGTCGTGACCATGCGCATTTCCATTTTTAGCCCTTTGATAGCTGTAATTTCTTTTTTTTTTCGTGGAATGTCTGTATTTACGTCTAAGTCACTTTCAGCCTCAGGAACATTCAGCTGAGTCTCTGGTGGTTCCTTATTCAGTGTTTCTCTGAAGCGCTCTGCCCATCTTGTTTCCTGCCCCTGTGCTGTGGTGATGAGATTTCCTTGCTTGTCTCTTACTAACGTTATGTTGTTTGCACCTCGTTTCCCACTGATAGCTTTAGTTATTTTATAAACTGTGTTTTACGCACAGATTTTTCTGAGGCAATATATGTATTTACCTGTCTAGATTGTACACTTTAATTTTGTAATCCAAGTGCATAACTCTTGATTAGCGGAGGTTACATTTTACAATTGTTGTTATCTTCTCTTGTGTCTTAACCTGACTGTCGGTTTATTATTAGACCCATGTCTGGTTGTTTCCTTATATGGCTAGAATATGTCATCTTTTCTTGGAATGTTTGTAACCTGAGTTGAGGTTTATTCTCTGACCATATAAGGCTCGTTTTTGGTCAGAAAGCTGCTTGGTATGTGTCCAACATCGGCCCATTTGAGTTGAACTCAGGGGTCAAGCGCTTCTGCGCATGTGTCGAATTTAAGGTTGCTTGAAAAAGACTTCCGTTCCAGGAGTCGAAGTAGAGTTCTGATCAGAGTGAGAGGCGTTTTCAGCGTCCGTGATCATTTGTCGGGGAAAATGGAAGTCCTCTCGAGTTGTTAGTTTATCTAAAGATGATTTTCCCCTTGTGATTCTAAGCGCCTGGAGGCGTGTGAGTTGTGGTGATTATTTTCTGAAGAAAGGTAATTGCTCTTCATGATTATTATTTGTCGCCAGTTATTATGATTGACATTTTGTAGGCTGCTTGCTAACTTTCCCCACTGGGCGGGAAAGAGTCTTCTGCCTTGAGAGGTTTACAGCTCACGAATCACCATGTCTTCTATGCATCGGGTTGGTGCATGCCCCAAGTGCTATCTGTTGGTTGAACTCTGTTGCTCCGGCGGTATCACGTCAGTCAAGGTTTGACACCTTTGCTATTAAAGGAACTTAGAGGACATTGCTGATGTACCCCAGAAGGAGCATAGAAGGATGCAGAAACATTGTGGACGTTTTAAAAGGGCGAACCTAAATAATAATGTGTTCAGATTGAACTTTATGGCAACGAACTTAGGATAAAAATAAATGAAATGAATATAGTAGCTGATACTGAAACACGCAAGGACGATAATATTTAATCGAATATTGACAGTGATTCGGACATGTTTCTTTATAAGTAATGTATTTCCATTGTATACAATCGTCATGTAGTAAATTAAATTCAGTCGAAATATTACATGGACTGCGGCATTGATGTTTACAGTTCGTATGTTGTATTAGAGTGAATTTAAGAAATAGTAATAAGTTCCACAAATGCATTCGCAGGGAAGATGAAATTAATGCTACAAATTTATTTATAATCGATTCCAAAGAAAATGAAGCCAGATTTTTCTGTTGACGTAGTGTGAAAAATGGAACACCTAGACAACGAGATCAGAATGACCCGAGACGCAGTTAATAGATTTACATCAAAATAACACAAATACGAAACTAAACCACACTAACACAAACTCAACAGACAACTAGTAGCATCATCACTTAACAGGGACCTATACTTACCCGCTGCACTATTTGTCTACCGGGAAGTCCCACACCATTCAACTGGATTGGCTCCGGTAACTTTGTTATTTGGCCGGCCAATTGAAGGTCCACTGGAAACATTGCTGCGGACGTGACTGACGAAAAAGCCTAGGAAACTGTTACATCAGCATTTCAGTATGTCAACGAGTTAACCTCTATACAGAAAACTGGCTGGAAGTTGGCTAATGACAATTTGCGCAAGGCCAGAAGGAAACATGCTACCTATTACAACAAAAAAGCAAAGGATAGGGAACTTGCTGTTGGAGATGAAGTGCTTCTTCTTTTGCCCGGCAGTAACAATAAACTGCAAATTGGATGGCAGGGTTCATATGTGGTGCTAGACAAAATATCTAGAACCAACTATAAAATTGATAAAAAGGGGAAAGAAAAGGTGTAGCATGTCAATCTGTTAAAAAGATATCATGACAGGACATCAGCTGAAATTGCCCATATAATGACTGGCCATAGCAACTGAGTTGAAGCATGAACCTCTCACTTCTACAGAGTATCCACTGAGACCGACAGACAGTTTTGAGCAGGTAAACATTAGTGATCATCTGACTCCGGATCAGAGGGAGCAAGTGAAAAGGGTTTTGCAAACACATGCAGATGTGCTTACTGATAGGCCTGGGTGCACTAACTTATTGGAATATGACATGAAAGTCATAGACCCGACACCTATCCGCACGAGAACCTACATAATTCCTTATGCTAAGGCAGAAACATTAAGAAAAGAATTTGATTACCTGTTAAAGGAAAACATCATTTCAAAATCTGAATCACCGTAAAGCGCAAGTTTAATGCTATTGAGAAAAGCTAGTGGAGAACACTGCTTATGTATTGATTAAAGGAAACTTAATGCGGTTACTGAATCGGAGGCTGATCCTTTGCATGACACGAATCAGCTGTTCTCAATACTAAAGAAAGCAAAGTACTTCTGATAAGTGGATCTTCTTCTTCTTCTTCCGTCCTTAGCCACCGACCGTCAAAGCAGTCAGTGGCCATTACGCCTAGTGGCGTCTTAGGGCAACAGCAGATAGGTTTTCTTTGCCATTGTTTCCCATCACGCCTAGTGGCGTCTTTAGGGCTACGGCAAATCAACCCATTTGTTGTTGTTTCCGTAATCGAAGTGACTGGCAAACGGGTGATCAGCCCGTTGTGGATAAGTGGATCTAAGCAAAGGTTATTACCAGATTCCTGTAAAACATGAAATCTGTCAAATGTTGGCATTCAGTACGTCGGGAGGTCACTATGAATTTAATGTGTTACCTTTTGGGCTGAAAAATGCGCCTAGCGTCTTTTCACGATGAGGAAATTACTGGAACCTTTAAAGACTCCATCCAAAAAAAACTTCATGGATGACATCCTCATTGCCTCTGAAACATTCGAGGAGCACTTGTCTTTACTAGCCATGTTGTTTGACAGACTCAGAGAGGCAAAATTGACTGCTCGTCCAACTAAATGTTTAACTGGTTGCTAAGAATTAGAATTCTTAGGACACACTATTTCCAGGGGAAGTATGTCGCCCGATCCCCGGAAAGTAGAGAAGTTAAGGAACGCACCTAGACCAAAGACGAAGAAAGATGTAAGGTCATTCGTGTCTTTGTGCGGATTCTATCAGAAATACATCCGAGACTTCAGTACATTGTGTGCACCTCTGACTGACTTAACTAAGAAAGGATTACCAGAAACGATACAATGGTCAGCACAGTGTGAGAATGCATATACAGAGTTGAAGCATAAACTCACGCGTTGCCTAACGTAAAATAGAAATATGGCATCGAAAGCATTTGTGTTAGAACGGCATTGTTTTAATGGAAGGATAATAAAACTGATGGACAAATTGAAATTCTACTTAATCCTTTTGTTCAAGGAGGAAACAATGTATATACGGATATATTGGAAAGTGTAATGCGTGCTGTATTTTCGGAGACAATGGCACGTAAGTGTGTCAAGTTGTTAGTAAATAGGGGTAATGTTCATTTTTGCAAAGGATACCAAATCGAAAGCTGAACGGATTTAGAAAAACTATATATGGGAAGAAAGCTACACTTTTGCTGGATAAAAGGAGATAAAGATGGACAGGATAGCTGATGTAGGAGATGAGCACGACGAAGAGCCGCGGGGAATGAAAAGAACAGATAACCAAAACGTACCAGTTCAGCCAAGTAAAATCTCACACCAATTTCTGGTGACGTCACAGTTCTAACTTACTCCGGATGTAAGGTTATTTAAGCCGCGCTAAATTTGAATGTTGTCACACACGAAATCAGTTTTTGCATTACGGACAGAGGAAATGGCTTGTCATGAATTATGTGACTATTTGTGTATTGTGGCAGCCTGCCTCGACCAAGCCAATTGTCCAGTTGTGTAATTTCTGAGAATTAGAATGGTAAGTTGGATTACTGTAAATATATGTGTACATATAAAATAAATTTCTGTTTCAGGATATGTTATAGTGTAACTACATGATCCCCACTACTGACTATAAGGAGGATGCAATTGATAAATTTTATGAAAATCTGGATGAAACAATTAAGAAAATTCCAAAGAAAGATCTTCTCATCGTGCTAGGTGATTAGAATGATAAAATAGAGCCAGATGCATACGGTCACTGGGCTGGCACAGTGGGGAAATTTGGGACAGGAGAAACCAACGATACAGGACTAAGGCTACTAGAATTTGCCAGCAATTATAAACTAACCCTTGCAAATACACTATTTCCTAATAAGTTATCAAGAAGAACAACGTGGCATGCCCCGAAAACTGACATACATGGCCAAATTGATTTTATTCTTGAATCCAAAAGATTCAAGTCCAGCATTAATAAAGCCAAGACGAGGACTTTTCCTGGCGCCGACATTGATAGTGATCACGAAATGGTATTGATGACGCTCAAGCTTAAAGTCAAAAAGAATTATAATCAAAACAGATGTTCTCAGTTAAGATTCAATTTAGACAAACTGAAAGATCCAGAAATCGCTGGAATCTTTGAGGCAACTGTTGGAGGAAAATTCGCAGCTCTTAACTTTCTGGAGGATTATATCAACTCAATCACAAAGAGCATGAAAGACGTGATCATTGAATCAGCAACAGAAATACTTGGTAAAATTAAGAAAATAAACAAACCATGGGTTACAGATGGCATTCTGAAGTTATGTGATACACGGCGGGAAATGAAAAAGGTTAAGAAAGAGGTTCCTGAAGCAGCATGGCAGTACAGTATGGTGAATAAAAATATTAGAAAGAAAATGAAACAGGCCAAAGAAAAATGGGTAGCTGATCAATGTGAGTCCATTAATACGGGGCTAATAAAAGGGAACAGCAAGGCAGCTTTTGACACATTAAGAAGACTATCAAAACCCCAACAGCCCAGGGTAACTGTCATAGAAGATAGCAATGGGGGCTCTGCTCAATGAAAAAAGACAGCTGTAATGAGAAGGTGGACAGAATATTGTAAAGAATTATATAACTGTAAACTCTACACTGACTATAGCATATTAAACAACATTAAGTGTGAAAACAGGGAACTCGGAAATGCAGCAATATTACGGGAAAAAGTGGAAGAGGCTATATGTTCGATGAAAGGAGGGAAGTCACCGGGTGTGGATAATATCCCAGCAGAGCTCTTGAAATATGGAGGACCAGATATAATAAAAATCATGACAACAATTTGCCAGAAGATATGGAGTACAAAAAAATGGCCAAAAGAGTGGGCGCAGTCATTAGTAATACCGCTTCCAAAGAAAGGAAATCTAAAAATGTGCAAGAACTACAGAACCATTTGCCTTATTATTCATCCAAGTAAAGTGATGTTAAGGATACTTTTGAACAGAATAAAACAGAAATCAGAAGAAATCTTGTCTGAGGAACAGGCTGGCTTTAGACCAAAAAGAAGTAACTCAGAACAAATCTTCAATATTAGATTACTGATAGAAAAACATCTCCAGCATCAACACGATTTATACCATAACTTCATCTATTTCACAAAAGCCTTCGATCGAGTCTGGCATGCGGGCTTATGGCAAATAATGAGAAAATTCAATTTTGATATCAAGATCATAGATATCATTGAAGCACTATACAAGGACGCAAGCAGTGCTGTTTTTGTAAGCAATGACATTGGAGAATTTTTTTAAACAACTGTAGGAGTTCGTCAGGGATGTATCCTGTCCCCAGTGCTCTTTAATATATATCTAGAACATATTATGCAGGAGACTCTACGATTATAAAACAACCATATCGATTGGAGGCCGACTTCTTTGAAATCTACGTTTTGCTGATGATATCGATCTTATAGCTGGAACAGAATCAGAACTTCAAGACCTTACCTCTAGACTGGAGAAAGTAACAAGAACGTATGGGATGGAAATTAATATAGAAAAAAAGCAAAATATTGCTGAATAGCCATAAGAAACGTGTTACGACCAACATTACATTAAATGGGCAAACGTTAGAAGAAGTTAACATCTTTAAATATCTGGGGTCCACTATATGTAGTGATGGAAGATCAAGTAAAGAAATCAAGACAAGACTTGAGATGGCCTCAGCTGCCATGACAAGGCTGAATGTGATCTGGAAAAGTAACATCAGTTTTCCTGTGAAGATCAAATTATACAAATCACTTGTATTATCTATTCCTTTGTATGGGTGTGAGGGCTGGACACCCACTGCAGATACGGAGCGAAGGATTCAGGCTTTCGAGTATAAATGTTATAGAAGAATTTTGCGCATTTGCTATAAAGAGCACAAAACAAATGTCTATGTTAAAGAGAAAATAAACACCTATGCAGGCCACCAAGAACCACTTTTGTCAGTAGTGAAACGTCGAAAGCTTGCCTGGTTTGGGCATGTAACTCGTCATGACTCCCTTTCGAAAACGATCCTCCAGGGAACAGTCGAAGGTAAACGGAGAAGAGGAAGGCAAAGAAAATCCTGGGCTGATAACATCAAAGAATGGGCAGGGCACGGTTTTTCCACACTTGAACGCATTGCTGAGGATAGAGAGCAGTGGAGGACCCTGTCTGCTGATGCTTCCACCATGGCACCCCTACGACCCATGACGGGTTACGGGTTGAGATGATGAACTACATGATGAATGATTCAATGGATGAATATTGTAAAGACATGTGTTGATGAATGGAAGGAAGGAAGCCAAACTAGATACTCACAGCTGGTAAATCATTAAGGATCACTCTACAAGTATTAGAAGTTGACAAGAAGAAGATGTTGAATGGACTAAGTAAACCTATCTTGAATGTAAATAATATTGCATTATAATGTACTATTATATAATGTTTTGGAATTACACAGTAGATACCTGTCAAATTGTACATGTAACATTCACATGTGTGCAGACATACACATGCAACATAACATACACTCATACCCACCACAGTAGACTTGTGGATATCATAAGAAGATGCTATCCACAAGCTCTGCATTGTTGCAGGTTCGATTCATGTGAGAAGATCAAATTAGATCTACACACATGAACTCAGAAGTGGGAACTCCTAGTGTTATCCTGCCTAAATGTCAGTGATCACTGCAGTGGGACCACTCATATTCACTGTTAACTCTAGTATTTGAGGAACATCAGTGAAGAGTTTCATCATCGTGAGTAACCCTATCAACTCTGGTCTAGGACATTGTGGTCTATCAGCCAAAGAGACTTTTAAAGATAAGTTCAACAACACATGGACTATTGCAGCAATTTAAGTGCCAGTTGTCAGTGAGGAAACTTTATAGAATCATAGAACAGTTTACAGGAAATCTCTTCTTCCAGTGACACGTTATTAGTGTAAATATAATTGGAAACTGTGAATTATTGTGTAATATATAAATTGATTATTAATTGTCTTTGTGATTTTTTGTTCAATTTTGAATTTTATAAATTGGATCAGTTGTTAAGGCATTGTCTTATTCATAGTCAAACATACGGCTGTGAGAGTTGGAAAATAACAAAATCATTGGAGAACAAGCTGAATACATTCGAGAACAAATGTCTTAGAAAACTCATGAACAGCAGGTGGAAAGAATTCAAGACTAATCGACAAATAAGAGAAGACTCTAGGCAGAAATATGTCTCCGACTATATAAGGAAAAGACGATGGTCATATATCGGTCATGTCCTACGAATGCAAAACAACAGAATACCACTACAGGCGCTCACTTGGGTTCCTGAGGGTAAGAGGAAAAAAGGAAGACCAAAAGAAACACTTAGAAGAACAATAATAAGAGAAGGAAGAACGTTGGGCCTAAATAATGTGCAAGAGCTAAGAGGAGTGGCGTCACAACGAACAACCTGGAGAGCACTGGTTTCTGCCTTATGCGCCGTGTTTGGCGCTTAAAGAATTTATTATTATTATTATTATTATAGGGTAGTCTGAACGAGAGGGCACCATCGGATCTTGATCTGTTACATCACTATCTGGACAAAATTACTTTACAGTATGACTATAACTGTAACGAACAGTTTTAGTGTAAGGGGAAGTAAACTGGAGTATGTTAGTAGTTGAAATAGATTTTGAGTTATAGCACTTAGTTGCTTGTTAGCTATCGAATTATTTAGAGAGTATCTCGTGATAGTTTCGAGAGACAGATTACAGACAGCGTGAAAAGCGCTGATATATTTATTCTGTAATGTTTGAGCGGAGTGAGAATAGCTCGCGGCTAGGAGCAGATGATTGATTGACTGAGTTGTGTTGACCGTGAGGAAGTCTCGTGACGGCTTTTGAGCGGGACGAGTGTGTTATCTAGGGAGAGTGTTCCGGGCGTTTTGACCGGGTAGGAAGACAGTGTTTTTTGGGAAGTGTGAAATGCCTGTACAGTGCTGAATTTAAAATGTCGACGGATTTTTCGCTGTGGGTACAGCGTAGTATGAAACTGCAGTTTTGATTATTGTGGAAATGTTTATAACTGCAGTGTGCAGTCTTTAAAGGCCATTATCTCCTGTGTGAGGAGTCTTGATCAATAAGAGTACTTTAGGCCATGAATCATGATAGCTCCTGTGAGAGGATTGTTATTGAGGATTCTTTATAGGGATGAGTTTAATAAGAGTACTTTAGGCCATGAATCATGATAGCTCCTGTGAGAGGATTGTTATTGAGGATTCTTTATAGAGCTGAGTTTAATAAGAGTACTTTAGGCCATGAATCATGATAGCTCCTGTGAGAGGATTGTTATTGAGGATTCTTTATAGCGCTGAGTTTAATAAGAGTACTTTAGGCCATGAATCATGATAGCTCCTGTGAGAGGATTGTTATTGAGGATTCTTTTATAGCGCTGAGTTTAATAAGAGTACTTTAGGCCATGAATCATGATAGCTCCTGTGAGAGGATTGTTATTGAGGATTCTTTATAGCGCTGAGTTTAATAAGAGTACTTTAGGCCATGAATCATGATAGCTCCTGTGAGAGGATTGTTATTGAGGATTCTTTATAGCGCTGAGTTTAATAAGAGTACTTTAGGCCATGAATCATGATATCATTGTAGCTGCCGAGTGCGCAGTACTTATGTGGTAATTTATATCTTGTGTTGTTGACTGTGAGAACGGTATTCTATTATTATTTCGTATCAATGTGTTGTGACGTGAATAAACCCATATGAAATGTTACCAGTCGTTTACAACCCTTCATGACTCGTGTGTATGCACCTGTGGCGTGAACGACTAAACCAACACACGCACTCAATATTATAAGTGTGACAGGGAACTTAACACGTATTGAGAAATAGCCCCGGAGTGGGCGTGGTCTATCTGTATCGAGAACCTGATCATCGCTTACCAGTAGACTTCTACAGTGTTTGCCTGTGTGGCGTATATGTATGTATCAAATGTAGACATTACCAGATCCACAACACAGCAGCAACGTTAGCAGATAATCAATAGACACCCTATCAGTAACTAAACCAATACGTTATCAGTGCTGCCATTTCAGTCATTGGCCATGACGATTCACTTACATTAGGGGGGTGTAACAGTGGTGTGCTAGTTTTATAGGATCAAACACCCGCGAAATTCGCGCGATATTAATTCACAACTGTTAGCATGTAGCCTGAGTGGCGTTAGTATATGAAAGACAGACATCACATTTGAGAGCTGTATCCAGGCCCAGGGAAAACTTATTCAGTATCAGTTAAACTGGGAACTGTTAACTCAAGTCGCAAGTCGCAACTCGCAAGTCAAGGAATTTATTACTCAAGATTATGAGATGTCATGATATACAGTGGCGTCTGTATACCAGTACAAGTAATCATCTGACAGTATGAACGAGTGGTGTACCTTCTTTCAACGAAATTGACAGACGGTGACCCATTTCCTGCTTTCCTGTGCGGTGTGTTAGCACGTAGCGTGCTGAATCGAGGACCTGAGCGGAATCAAGGTGTCAAGTTCCAATGCCTTTCTGTTGTCGATTGTTTTTACCATTGAACTTTGTGATATCCAGGGTGTTAACGGAAAGGAACAGAAGAATTTTCATTCAAGATAAGTAGTTATGTTTGTGGTGTGAACTGTGTCGCCTTAACTATGTCAACGAGCCTTCCTGTGCTTTGCATCTCCTATACTGTTGAAATCTGTTGTTTTTGTTGTCTAATTCTATATAGACATATTATTAGGATTTAGTATTGATGCTAAGTATTGATGGTTGTATGATATATGTTGACTTCCCTCAGATGGAAAAGGAATTGAATGATACAAAGTTATGAATAATATTTTTGGTATACATACTGAACTGTGTGAAATGGAAGGGTAATTGTCAGAACTTCTTGAAACATAAACTTGCGACGTTAGTAATTATACTGATCTAGATATAAAGTTAACAGAGTGATTGAGTCACCATGGATTTTGATAATAATCCTGCAGATATAAGGCCTATGTTGGAGAGTGCATTGTTATAGGTAGAGATGAAAAGGGATTGAGAGGTCCAAGACTTGGAGTATGGATCATGGACGATTTGTTGGTTAATGTGTCAGTATCCCTAAAGTTATTTGCTGAACATAACTTTAAGCTTCTTTGTAATTCAATAATGGCTAAGGATTTGATTGATTTGCTACAGCACCTTCGTGTGTTTTTACAACAGTATATTGAACTTGAACACGGACAGATAATGCAAAAATATATTCAAGATAAATCCACAACGGTATTCCTGATGAGTAGAAAAGGAATTAGGAAGTGAGTAACAAATAAAAATCAATAAACAGAGTGCCCTACGGGAAAAGGACAAGTGTCTAAAAGTTACTACTGAAGTGAGTAAACTACACGAAACAGTCTCTAAACTCGCAAATGAGTTAGATAAGTCAAACACGGAACTTACTAAAGTACATGCGGCGTTAGATGCAGCATTGAACAAGAATAAAGAGTTGGAAATTCGGGTGAAAGACAAAGATGACGAAGTTGGTAATCTCAGACAGGAAGTTCAAGAGAAAAAAGAAATGTATGACATATTAAAGATTGAGAGCAATGGTCGTGAAGAGACTTACATAAATTTGCTTCATGAGGTGTTTGAGGATAATGATATTATCAGTTGCCAACTGAAAGAAAAGAATGATATACTTGATAAATTAAAAGTTCAGGATAAGAAATGTGAGATATTATGTTTTGAAACATTTATTAGGCTGTTAAGTGACAATGACCAATGCGAATTTTTAGTCACCAAATGAAAGAAAAGTATACAGAATTTCAGAAGAAAGATGATGTACTTATGGATAATGATGATTAGTCAAATTGAGGCACGACGAATTGATGCAAATAAAGAAATGGATGAAAAAGAGAGAGATTAGAAGAGTTAACGACTGAGAGAGAGAAGATCATTAAGATTGAGAGATTGTTAACAGAGGAGAGAAGTAAAGTTTTGATATTTGACAAATTAAATAGGAAATTAAGTGAAGAAATTTCACAAAAAAATGTTGAAATTGCAGAAAGTACAAAAAGGGTACATGGTCTACTCGATGTTATTTTGAACAGCGGAATATGGTCTTCTGTAAATGTGGACAATGCTAGACAGAAAGTTGTTTGCCAACAGGTTAAAAAGATCCAGCCCTATACAATCTGTGCTGATAGAAAAGTTAAATGTGATAGACAAATATCTTTTCGAGGAAAATATAACTTTCGAAGGTCTTTTGATTCTGCTTCCAATAGCAACGAATCTTGGCGGAAGTGTAATAGAGAGAATGATAAGGTAACAGTCAGTCCTGATAGATTTCAAGCTAAAAGCCCAAAGATTAAACGAGTAACTGATTTTGGAGGTTCTAAGAAGATGATATCAAGGGATAAAGTTATAAGTAGTGGTTCCAAGGATGAAACCCATTATAGGCGTGACGATAAAGATACTTATAGATCTACAGATGATACTGTAAACAAGCATATTGTCAAAGAAAAGAATGGAAAGAGTTTTTGTAGGAGAGATGTTTCTAAGGTTAGAAAGTACCAAGGAAATTCATATGATAATAATTTTCCTTCTCAGAGAGATAAGAGACAAGTTAATGTTGTCGTGGAATATTCTAATCCACATATATAAATTATCAAGTAAATATAAAGCCTAATAAATACATGTAATAAATAAAGGAAGAAGAATGGTAAAGAACAGTGCTGTCACAATGACTGTACTCGAAATCCCCTTGTTTTCTACTGCGTAAGCAAATTGTAACGTTTCACGTCGATATTAAAGGCTTTCTGCAACATACACGCGTTTCCCAAACACACAATAAAATGTGCTGCCTTTCTAAGAAAAACCTTGAAATATGCAAGTTGACCTAAATTTTAAATTCCATTCATGTCTTTTTCTACACTGCGTTACCAAAACGAACGAACAGATGGACAAAAGGATAAAGAGAGAGGGGGGGCTGAAAATCAGGAACGCATGCAACACGCGTCGCGCGATACACAAATGCTGCCATCACGCGTGTAAGTCTACATGCACTAATTTTTTTCAGACGGACAGTGATAAAATACACTACCCTTTCCCAGAGTTAGGTTTATAAATCATAAAAAACTCTTATTAGGAAAGATAACAATAGATGGGTTTACGGTTGAAAACATAACAGTACCCAGACAGCACATCTTCGAAACAGGAGGTAGAAGAAATTGCATATTTTGAACGCAGCCAGGTAGCTCTTTTAAATTAGTATTTTTGGGTTCCTTAGGGCTTGCTGACAAAGAATATGTAAAACGTTACGCAAATAGTCCAGGAATTAATAAATTATACCCAAAATAAAATATTGGGGGTGCCTGACAGCATAAAATCATTTCTGCTCATAAGATTTTTTTTTAACGTGTTTGAAAAAAATTTACGTTACAGAACTAGCCTACCATGTAAACTCCAAATTGATTGGAGCGCAACAAATGAAAGCCTAACCACGATTGGTCGGGCTATAAATACTATCTTTCGTTGTTAGGGGAAACGGGGGAAAGGTAACATTTTTCAAAACACTTGTACGAAACGTGGCCTCATTGGCCTAGACGCGTGGCCCTCATATATACACACTTGGGAGCGTTAGTTCGAGACCACTTGTTTAAATGATCTTGATAAAAGCTTCAGTGCGTGAAGCCAGGCCTGGAACATAAGCAGATGGGAATTTGTGCAGTTATGTTGTTGCAGAAATTCATTGCTAATCAAGTTATCTGTGTTTATTTCCATGAAATTGTGTAGTTGAACATTCAGTATTTTTTAAGAAAATTGATGTAATTGTTAATTTATGTGTTATTAATGTAGTTATAGGAAACATTAGTAGTATAATGTGTGAAAGGAGGATGTTGAGGGAAGATAAACCGGTGTAATTGAAATATACATGGGACACTAATATAAATCTCCACATATTAATATCTTTATACAAAAAATTATATTTAAATTAAACTAAAACATCATCAAAATTATTTAAATTAATACAATTATAAAATATAAAACAAAAAAAAAAACATAATAATTAAAATCTAAAAAAAAAATAATAAAAAAGTATAAAAAAAACATAAAAATAACAATAAACAAAAAAAATTAAAAATTATTTAAATCATAAAAAAATTTAAAATATAAATCAAAATTAAAAATTTTTTCA
>JAMPIV010021049.1:30000-36953 GCA_024509875.1 Oreohelix idahoensis | reverse complement strand
AATGTCTTGATGTCATCTTCGCACTTATAGCACTATAGTTTTGTATTTACGTTTACCCTTAATTATATCCTAAATGTTAAAGATCTTTAAAGAAATTATTTAAAATTTAGTTTTAATTTTATCCAAATGAAAATTTGCAGTTTTATAATTTGTGGTACGAAATAGGTTGACACACTCGAAACTTCAACATCATGCATGTTTAATAACCTATTGCCACAGAAACAGAATGTGTTCACAAAATATAGCAAAATGTAGACACTGCCCAAACCCTTTGGAGACAGTAGAACACCACCTACTACAGTGCCCTGCACTTCAGGGACTGAGACAACAACTGCTACCACACAACCCATCCATAGACAATACACTTTATAGCAGCCCAGATCAGTACGAACTGCGCAGTACAATATAATGGCATCAAGGTCACCAAGAGCTGACGCTCAGTGACAGTGGATCAAAGTCAAGTCAAGTCAAGTCAATAAGCTATTTTGCAGCTGACAAAAAAGGGAAAATGAAATACTGTTATTTAAATCGCATTTTCTTTCTTGATTTTTATTACACGAACTTTTTTTAAAATTATCTTTGTATCATCATATGACGGCATGATTTTGTTTTAAGGACCGTCTTTATTGGACATGGGCTAATCCATCAATGCTCCGATATCCTGCCTTAGATCACACAAGGAGGATCACATCACAGTGCACGAACTCCGTAGCACCGGCGAGGATTTCAATGTGTATATACAGGAATCACATATACTGTAAATATTGTTGTGATGGGTAGGTTTCCTAATTTTGCCAGGGCAGCGGCCATATGACCTACTCTTTAGTTTTCTATCTGCCGAGGGACTTTTAATATGCGCAACTTGCACATGGGACCTATTTTTTTTTCGCCCTTATCCGAGAGGACTAAGCATCCGATCTAACTACCCAGGAGATCAGGGGGGAGTATGATGTCATCAGGAACCACAGCTTCCAAAAAAATTTCCATCAATTATATTCCCTGTGCTGGGAGCGAACCCAGTGCCTCTAGAATTAGAGTCGGGCGCCATACCTCTTAGCCACTCCGACCTCTATGAAGACATGGAAAGACCTTGAATGGATGGCACAGAACAACAAGTTCTGACAAGAATTTGTTGATGGCCTAAGCTTCTTAAGGAACTAAAGTTGAATTATTATGATATTCTTGTACTAAGATATTTTGCCTTCAACTTTAATCTGATTGTTTACCTGCAGCCCCAAGAGGTCGTTTTCTAGTGCCGCTGCATTATATATAGAACATCTACAACTTAAGAACGCTATTACAGCACCTGGTTAGAATCTATATCATCATCATCATAATCGTCATCTCCTATTTCGCCCCTTATGGTACTTGGGATTCACCAATACAGAAGGCACCCTTCAAAAAGCCTTTGTCAAATCGTAT
The DNA here is from genome assembly GCA_024509875.1 of Oreohelix idahoensis. Classification (NCBI taxonomy): domain Eukaryota; kingdom Metazoa; phylum Mollusca; class Gastropoda; order Stylommatophora; family Oreohelicidae; genus Oreohelix; species Oreohelix idahoensis. The sequence continues at coordinate 35,531 of JAMPIV010021049.1, read as the reverse complement.
GCAGAAGCAGAGCTGGTTTTCTTAGCAGTTTGTTATATATGATGAGATTGGGAGTCCCATGCACAACTTCATATTAGCCATCTCTTACGATGTGTCTGAAGAATCAGTGGTCGTATTCTTTCTTTGTATCCTCAGAGCCCTACCCCAGGATCTAGATTTCAAGAATATAGCACGCTTCCTTCCCTTTATAGTTTTCGCACGTTTAGTCGTCTGGAGCCACACCTGCACCAAATAACTTAAAATGTTCCTGCAGTTGTAGATATTGTAGCTATTTGTTTTACACTATGAGGTTGCTAACGTCATGTTCATATCAGTGATACAGGACAATCGGTACTTTGCATCAAGGGCAGCCCTTTTTCATTTAACGGTTTTAGGCTATCATTGGGATTATTTCCAAGAAGACTAAAGGCAATAGCATCAATATATATAAAATCCCAACTTTTTCTGTCAGGGCGTAACGCTAAGGGATGCAACTGTGGTGGGTTTAGATGTTAAAAAGAATGGTGTGCGTATAGTTGTACTTGAGTGAGATCAACTGTGAAGGTCTCTGAGGTAAACAATGGACAACTGTGTTACAGAGTACCTTTCTTGTTACCACCCTTCGATCTCACTCTAAGTTATATTCTTTATTGACTAGCGTGACTGAAAGCTACATAAAGTGTCTAGGGTATTGTAAGGGTGTTGTTAAAGAATCTCAATACAAAAACATATACCAACATATACTAATTACTATGTTAAACTCAACTAACTCCAGCTGTTAAATTTTATATTTAAAATTTCTTTTGTTAAACTTTATTGGTCCTGAGCCTAAAGTTGTTTTGGTCAGGACTACAGTTCAATGAGAATCAATTTAGATGGATAGATATATTTACAAATATATATAAAGATATTTACATACAACATACAATATGTCCATAGTACATTGTTACAAATTTTCAAGTTGATGTTAATTACTCTATTTACTACTGGTACTAGAAGGCAGGTTGGGGATTATCATCATCCCAATGTTCTTTTGTTTCACTAGAATTGTTTATGTTAGTCTTTTGGAGGAACGTTTTGGTCTATACAGGGGATTTTTCTTTAGTCGTGATAAGTTGTCCCAGGCCAGATAAGTTGATCCAGGCACAGCAGTTGTAGTTGGTTTGGCCAACACTTCATCTCTCTGGTCTTGAACTTCTCTAATACCAGCAGGTAACAGAGCTCTAGTTGTGTCGAGTATGGTTTTTCCTCTTAATTTACATGGCCAACATCTGACTTCAGTCAAATTTGTCCTCTGGTCTTGAACTTCTCACCATTTAATTACAATCTTTTACATGGCCTTTTCTTTTTTTCACACAATCCTTTTTTAATTAAAAGTCAATAAAATCAATCTTACCACATATCAAGGAAATATAAACAAGTAACGATGAATTAGGCAATAGAATATGGCACACTTTCATCACTGCCTCTGTTCAGACTGCTTTCTGTTGTTATTTAGTTTAAAACAAAGCACAAGTCTGCTCATCGCTGCTTGTTCCTCAGAATATTTCGAAAAAAATGGCAGCGAGCAGTTTACTATTTCGTTAAAGTAAAAGGTTTTGGCCAATGAGACCAAGCATCTCTTTCATTGAATGAAACTTTATTTTAAAAAAAAAATATCTCAAACCTCTATGTGTTACTATTACCAACTAGATTTGTATATTTAGGTTAGCCAATAATATTTCGGCTTCCTTTAAATGTCATCCAATCCACTTCATCGTACTATCTTAGCCTTTCTTTCACCTAATTTCCCCCCCCCCCCCCAAAAAAAAATATGCTATTCAATCTAAGCAGACATGACTTGACCTGACAGTATCTCCGATTCTTACTACTTACTTAGTCGTTCCCCTTCTACCGTGAGGTGTAGAGGTTTGGAAGAGAGAGCGCCAGACCATTCTATCAGCTGTCTTCTTCCTGGCCTGGTTCCATTCTAGTCCTCGGTCCCTCAAAGATTGTCTAATGTTGTCCTCCCAGCGGACTCTGGGCCGTCCTGGAGGTCTGGATCCCTGGCTCTTTGTTTCCCATGCTTGTCGTGGTAGCCGATCTTCTCCCATTCTGCAGACATGGCCAAACCATCTTAGTTGGGACTGTTCTATTTGGGTCTGCAGCGGATGGGATTTTAGGCCTTGACGGATCGTCTGGTTGCGGACCATGTCTCTTCTTGTTACTTCAACCACTTTCCTCAGATACCTCATTTCTGAGGTTTGGATCTGGCTTTTGTGGGTTGTAGTCATTGCCCACGACTCGCATCCATATGTCAAGACTGGGACATAGGTGGAGCGGTATACAGCCATCTTCGTTTTCTTACCAACCTCTTTCTTGCTGAGGAATCCACGATTTATGGCCTGAAAAAGTCTCCCAGCCGCTGCTTTTCGAGTGGCCAACTCTTCTTTGATGCCTCCCTTTCGGTCTATAATAGCTCCGAGATATTTAAAGTGGTCGACCTGCTCCAGGACCTGTTCTCCCAACTTAATCTGATGTTTTATTTCTTCTCGTGATATCACCATGGATTTTGTTTTAGAGCTGCTTATGACCATCCCTCTCTTCTCCAGCTCTTCCTTCCAGACTTGCAGGTTGGATTGGAGATGTGCCTCTGATTTCATGCTCGTAATCATAGTTTAGGACAAACAGGTGATTGGACTGTTGTGCCTTTGCATGGTGGAGGGGCTACCTCCTTACGGCCTCCATGCAGGCCGCCCTCCTCCTTTTTCATCCGGGCTTGGGACCGGCATTGGCCGATTCTCTATGTATTATTACCAATATTTGATTATTTAATGGACTATTTAGATAACTAACAACCTATTCTTGGTGTACAAGTCTTCAGGTACACGAATATATGATTTTTATGGGGCTAAGTGGCTTGGTTCAAAATTCTATCTTTTTTTCTATGTTAGTTGTTTATTTTTAAACTACCTCCTGTTCAATTCTTTTTCCATGTACTTTCAAGCTAAATACGAGAGTCTCTCGTAATACACGAGAATTACGTCATTCGCAACAAGAGCTAAGCGTGTTTTCATGACCGTAGTGTCCACATTTTCTAACGTTTACATCGTAATTTTAAAACCGCCTAAGGGCAAGGCTAGCAAGTTGGTTTTATTTTTAGAAACAATGTGAGACGGTGATTTGCGTTGGTTTATCTATCCGTCCCCCTCCCTTCTACAATGTATTTTAGGCAAATACTTCATTGAACTTGGAAAAGTGGTACGTTTGTCTCAAGGACGAATTTGAAAAAATAGGGTACCCTTTTTGGTTCGGCCAATGCGTTATCAAATAATACGCCGAAGGCGTAGGCGACGACTACCATTCTCGCCGAAAATTTGTAGTACTATCCTATCTTTGACTTTATGCACTAGACTGTTATATGCTAATTTAGATATTGTATATAGAAGTTCACCACAGCAACTTTGGTTGAAAGTTAGACATTAATTGTATTGTTTCCCTTATACGTACTCTCCCAAAAATAATAACACTCGACAAAGACAAGTGCGCAAATGACGGTGTGCACAAAAATATATTTATAGAATGTGTGATCCCGTATACACACATTGGGATCTTCGCTGCTGCTACGTAGTTCGTGTACTGTGGTGATGCGCAGTGGTTTTTAAAAAATACTTTAGAATAAGTAAAATTGCCGTTAGGTGTTGGTGCTTTTGAATTTAATTCCCATCTTATGACGGGCTTTGACACTAGTTGACTAAAAAATAATAGAACTACAACTACTGCTGTCTTCAGCGTGTCCGTTAGAGAACGACTAATAGAGGTTGTGTATGGGGAATGACAACGTCATCATGCAAAACAAATTGCTGTATACACCACCAGTGGCGTCACTAGGTTTGGTGTCACCCGCATGGACTTCCTCCCGTACGAGACCATACAGAATCCTTATTAATGTTTTTTGTACTAATGTTACACGTAAATCCTAATTCCCGTATATCACTGAATGTAATGGCAATAGTAGTGACATAAACAACTAGTAAATGTTTTTTTGTATGGTTATAATTAACTACAGGAATATTTTTATTAAAAAAATTATAAATTTCTGCCGAAACACTGCACAAAAATGTTATAGACAGTTATTTTGGTGTCACCCCCTCTGATGGTATCACCCAGTGCGGTCCGCGCCCCCAGCACCCCGCTAGTGACACCTACTGTAAACCACCATTGCAAGAGTATATGAATGCTGTTCATGCAGGCTTCCTACAAAGGGCGGGGGGAGGGGGGGGCGGGGGGAGCAGCTACAATAGTGACTCTATGCTTAATATGGATCGGAAAGGGAAGTGATGTTTTGATACATTAAAGGAGATAGTTTTTTTCCCGAAAGATACTGCATAAAACGTCCGATCGACAGAGTGGTTAGTGCGCTGCTCTCTCTCGGCAAATGTGTCGGGTTCGAGTATTTTATCTATAAGTGTCTAATGAAGTATAAAGCAGAAGTTAATTTCTTGTAGAATCAGCGCCCCAGACTTTTTTTTTTTTTTGGACTGCAAGCTATAAACTCCGTGAACAATTATTTGTAGCGTTTTAGTGCATTAAAAGCCTGTGTTTAAAAAAAAATTTTTTAATTTTTTAATTTTCTTCTTTTTAGTGTTATTTTGTTGTTGTCTGTACATTTAAGTCAAATGTAATCGATCCGCTAATGACATTATCAGTTTGCGATTAACGAGTCCAGAGCACAGGCGGCGGATTTCATTATTCAGTATATTACACATAAAGTTAATATTTTTTATTTTTAAATTTTTTTAAATTTTGATAAGACTTGTAAATTAGATTTCATAAAATGTAGTTGTCAGTTGCGTGTATGTCTGTGCACACGCGTGCGATAGTGTGTGTGTGTGGAGGAGGGAGGGAAGAGAAGTTTCAATATTTCTCTCAAGAAAGACAATCTTGTTGGAAAGAATACACCTAGATTATTTTCAGTTATCGCCCATTTCACTGATGAAACAATACAAACAAACAAAATTAATTTTAATGTTATTCATTTTATTATTGTTACGACTGATTATTGTATTGTCATCCGGAATACACAACGATGCCAAGTTTCAGAGCTATTGCTCATCTGGAAGTAATCGAAAAATCGATTGCAAGATGTGATGGTGACATACGTTGCAAGTTATAGAAAAGCCTGTAAAAAAAGATGCTCGTTACAGCCCCTACATTTTATCCCTGCTAAGAAAACATAAGCAAAACGGAAAAGGTGAGGAGGGGGGGGGGGAAGGGAGAAGAGGGGGTGAAAGTAACTAATAAAGTAACTGTTGTACGTATACTATTACCCTGCATGCACGAGCGTACTAACGTGCAGGTGCCATTGATGTAGAGCTCTGTACGTTATGACTCCGTTGTTTTTTTTTCACAGGGCCCCTGAAAGCCGGGGCCCAACGCCCGTGACTAGTGGGCCTAATGAATAATCCTGCGCTGTTATCACCGGAGACATTAGGTTGGTTTTCACTCACTTCACTTTTATAATGCAGCTGCAGTCAGCCCAGGAGCTGTAAGGATCTACTTTAGAAACACTG
>JAMPIV010021049.1:17500-25000 GCA_024509875.1 Oreohelix idahoensis | reverse complement strand
TTGTGTCTGACTGTGATCTTCTCACACGCCAGCATAGCGCTGAATTTTATGCCGTGGACAGGCTTAGAACCAACCCCGCCGTTTAAACCTCCTCGCTTTCCTTGTGACGTACATTTTTAACATTTTGCCCGATCTGATAGAGACTGCGGCAAGACTTACAATTAACGATTTTGCGGAAGTGTGCCGCCAAACTACTGTCTGAATTAACGTAATATTTTGACTTTAACGCTGGTAATAAGTAGTAATCCTTACATTTCTTGGTAGTGTAACACGAGACAATACAAATATTTAACGCCTATTCAAATACCCGCCGCTCAAAACCCCGCTTCGCTTGACACGTTTGCCATGCATATATACACGCTGTGGAAAACCAACAGAGGCAAACACGCAGACAATTTTATTTCCTCCTCGCGGTAGTATTTCTGACGTTACTAAAACAAGTAGTTATATGAAAATACATGCTAGCGAGAGACGAAAAGGGGGGAAAGATGGCCACCTTGTGTAAAATTTTTATTTGACGATTGACGGTGACAAAATTGAAAATCTAAACCATAATGAAACTGACCATAACAATTATATGATAGTATAGCTTAGAGTCCACCGAGCAGGAATGTGTTTTAAATAATATGGTAGTCCAAGTATTAACCAAGTTATTGATAAAATACTAAATGTCTACGGACGCGTGACCAGACAGACTGTTGTTCCTGCTTGTTTTTTTCATAACGTTAGTGGGGACGGCAGCTTAGAAAAGAGGCATTGAGTTAAATTCAAATTCGCTTGGGTAACAAGAGTATAGGAGGGAAAGGGGAGCGGTAGGAAAATTGTTACCAAAAATTAACATCTTTTTGTATTGGCATAACTAAAGCAGACTGGCCAATCGACTACCAGACGCAGAGTTTGTTTGGAATTATTTTTGTTTTTCAAAAACTACATTAGAATTCTGGTAGTCGCAAGCTTTTGATTGGTGAGTGCTAATAAATATTAGCAAAAGGCTCTCACTATTCATTGCCAGTTGAACAGAACTTTTCATTCAAATACGCTGAGATCAGCTTTGTTAACTGTAAAATTAAATAAAGAAGTATTCACAGTCTGGACAGTGCAGAAGAAACTGAGGCCACTTCTTTGCAAGTCAGCGTCATTTGTTTATATTTCTTGAAAATGTGTGGTAAGAATGCTTTATGAATTTAATATGTTTAATCCCACTGCCAAAGTTAGATACTGCTATTGGGAAAAGTGAAGGACGTGCCGGGAGCAGACATTGTTGAGTCCTCACATTGAACTGTATCTATCTGATGTATGTGGTCATAATTGTGTTTGAATATTATTGCATTAGAATATGATTAGTAAGCCTCTGTGTTCCATGAACACTGTTTAACATGCCGGAAGCATTTATATTTAAAAAGGAAAAGAAGAGAAAATCATACAAAAGGAAATGTGGTTACTCCACATTATTTTATTGAGGAAAACTATGTAAACGTACAGTGGCGTATCTGCCATAGCGACCTGAGGTGTGGTCACAGCAAGGTGGGAGTCATGTAAAATTAGGGGCGAGTGCACTTGTAATGCACGCGAGGCTGACCCCATAGCACAGTAGGAAAATAATAAATAAAATAAGTGATCAGATATAAAAGGCCAGGGTGTCCTTTTGTTGCAGAGGTTTTATTTCCTGTTGCCAGCTGGTAACAGGAAACCTGCTGAGTGAGAATAAAGCCATCAAGTCTCCGACCATTCGTTTATGCTGTCAAAAGATAACGGGAGGAGCTTGGGCATTTTGAGAGATCGAGATTTTCTGCAACTTCATACTGTATTATCATTCTACAAGGAATCCCAGGTGATGTGTTAAGCATCTGGGTATATCTGACATTTTCGTTTAATAAACACTGGTATTTCAAATCATACTCAGGAAGTTTATGGGGTATGATGAAACTACAGCCCCTCATACACAGTGACTCTCCCTCTTAGATGAATAAAGTGTAAGCTGTGAACATTCCAACAGGAAAGATATATATTGACTTTATAGTTAGTGGACAAAGAGTCCAGATATTTTAGTTGATCTTTTCTGTAAACTATCTTGTCCTCATTTTCAAAGACCTGTCCAAAAGATATGGCTGGACAGGCAGATTAAATTGTACAGAAAAAAAAATATTCATTTTAAAGAAAAACTTAACCACTGGTTTTATTCACTTCCTCATAGAAAATTAAAGTGTTTTTTGTGTTGTGTACCATCATTTCATTTCTCCCCTAGACACTAGGTACATCATACACCAGACACTAGAGCCAAAATAGTGACCGTGTGAGATCTAGGGAGGTAGCGTTAGGTTCCCTGCACATAATTCATCATCATCATTTATAGAGTCAGGGGCCTACATGTGCTTGACCTCACACGGTTAATACATACACGGATTTCATTCTTTTAGGATACCATCATAACCTCCCCAGCAAATCAAACTTTGCTACACGCCGTCTGGTGTTACTATGCATCCTAGGTATGTGAAGGCATCTGTCTGTTCCAGTTGCTGATTCCTTACTGATATGGGCTCAGGGTTGCTCACATTCTATTTTTCAGGACTTCCCCATATATTATTACCTAAGAGGTTTGGGATGTTCAAGCCCACCTGTCTGATACTTATTAAGTCTAAATAAATTTTTCCTTATGTGTAGTGAATGTGTTAGCAGTAAATTATTCTTGTATGTAGTTATCATTCCTCTTGGATGCCAGTGTCTGTGGCGTATTCTATGTGGGGCATCCCTGTGGGATTCACTTCAAAGGTTATTTGCCCAATGCTACAGGTTGGCATTAACGTTTTTATGACTGACTGCAGATCTCCCTTATTTGTGCAATATTGACAATTATTCCTTTTCTCCACTCTGTTGGTGTTGTCCCTGTTTTCCAGACTTGTGCAAATAGTGGTTCTAATAGTTATTGCTGCTACTCTGGGTCTGTCTTAAATAGTAGCTCTGCATTTAAGTTATCATGACCAGGAGCTTTTCCATTCTTTAACCCTTTGATTGCTGTGATGATTTCTTCTTTTCGTGGGATGTCTGTATTAACATCTAGATCATTTTCAGCCTCAGGAACATTCAATTGTGTCTCTGGTGGTTCCTTATTCAGAGTTTCTCTGAAATGCTCTTCCCATCCTGTTTCCTGTCCCTCTACTGTCGTGATGAGATTTCCGTGCTTATCTCTTACTAATGTAATATTGTTTGCACCTCGTTTTCCACTGATGATTTTAGTTATTTTATATACTGTGCTTTGTTCATTTCTCAGTGCTGCCTCTTCTGCCTGTCTTGCAAGGTCATCCAGAAATGTCCTTTTGTTAGCACGGGTTTGACGTTTAACTTCCTTGTCCAGCTGACTGTACTGTTCACTATATATTGCCTTTAACCTGGGAGACTTAGCTTCTGTTTTCTTTCTTTTCATTTCTTTTCTCTTCGCTATGGTGTTTAGCGTATCTGGTGTTATCCAGTCTTGGCTCTTTCTTTCCTGGAATCCCAAGCATGACTTGCTGCTTTCCTTGTATATTGCTGAGATGGTGTTGAATCTCTGGTCAACATCATCGGTCTCTGTTCTTTCCTGGCTTTTGATAATCTCATATCTTCTCTTTACGTCGACCACGAAAGCTTTTCTGGTGAGGGGATCCTTCAGTTTCGTGATGTTGTATCTTTTCTGTTTGACTGCAACTGGTCCAGCAGCTCTGAGTTTCACTTTCAGTCTTGCTACTACTAGGTGATGATCACTTCCCACATCTGCGCCTCTTCCTACTTTCACGTTATCGTGGTGGGTTTTGATGTTATGAATTGTTGTTGATATGTTTCCTTATTGTACTGAATGAGGCCAGCTGTGAAGGTCCCTGATTCTAACAAATTTAGGGTTGAGTTATCAGGATACCTTTCTGCTACCACCTTATGGCCTCAAGCAGACTTATTCTTGACTAGTATGAATGATAGCTACGTCTAATGTCTAGGGATATGCAAGTGTGGTGTGATGGTACTTTAACAATAGTACACCTCTACACAAACAAGTATTAAAGGCTATGATTAAAGGAAATAACACCTTGGATATATTTGTACAATTAATAATTTTCTGTATGATTTATTTGGTCCTGAACCTAGTATTCTTCTGGTCAGGACTTTAAAAATGAAAAGAATTCAAGATACAGTAGAACTCCATTTATCCGAACCCCATGGGACCGAGCATCGTTCGGATAATCAAATGTTCGGATAATTGGATTACATGATGTATCGAGTACATGTACACATATTTCTAAAAATAATTAACAATCACAAGGAAAATACACTATAAAACATATTTACTTGTACTGTAATAATAATACCCACACTGTATTAGATCACTGTATCACCAAAATCTTTCATTACACTGCAGTGCATGTACTACTTGTATTAATTATTTTTGTTAAGAAAGAGAAATGTTTTCAAAATAACATTACAAACAATTCAAAACCAGGCGCAACTTACGTATACATGTACTTGCACAGATGTAGCCCACTATTTAAAATAATGAGGAATCCTCTTTTGCGCCAAACTGGATAGTCTGCTTTTGGCTGCTAAGTCCCGCATTCTCTTCAACAGCAGAAGCTGTGTAGGACAGCTGTCATCTTCTTGCTCGTACCAAGCCATCGCTGTTTCTAGTGCTATAAAGGCCTCTTCAGGACTTGGTCGACGTTTTGGGTTTTCTTCATAATCTACAAGTACATCATGTACTTCTGAGGAGTCTTCATCATCGGTCACTACATGTATTTGGTTTTCTTCTTGCACAAAAGACAAAATTTCTTCGTCATTCAAAAACTGAAAACCAGAATCATTATCATCTTCTAGCCACATGTGTGCATCATCTTTGTCACAGTCCGAAAATCCGGGCATTGCTTGAAACAGTTCCACAACTTCATTTATACAATCATCATTTGTGTCCACTGCAGTAGTTTCATTTCCTCCTTTTTTCCCAAGCAATCTATTCCAAGCCTTGTTGAGATTATCTTGTGACAGGGTGGTCCAAGCATCAGCTTACATATAGCAGCAGTCTTTGAGATTAAGCTTTTTTTGAAAACGCCACCACACTTTCTTCATCTTCAGCCAACAATAAACGACGCAGGACTTCCTTCTTGTACATCTTTTTAAGCTTTGCTATAACACCCTGATCCATTGGTTGAATCAGTGCTGTTACATTGGGAAGCAGAAAAATTACTTTAAAATTTGCATCAACTGCATTCAATGTATCCGTCTCTGGATGAGATGGTGCATTGTCCAGTAGAAGAATTACTTTTCCAGTTTTCTTTTCTTGTTCTTTCAACCTCTTCACATTTGGGATGAACTGATTTGTATACCAATCAAGAAATATTTCACTATTCATCCAAGCACTCTTCTGTGCTTTGTAGCACAATGGGAGACATGTCACATTCTTTAAACAACGTGTTTTTTTGGCTTTGCCGATCATAAGCACCGGTAAACGATGACTTCCACTGGCATTCGCGGCTACCAAAATTGTTACTCTCTCTTTGCACTTTTTAAACCCAGGGGCAGCTGCTTCGCGCTGAGATGCAAGTGATTTTTGAGGCAATGATTTCCAGTATAAGCCAGTCTCATCGGCATTATACACATCATCGAGTAAATAACCTTCTTCTTCCAAAAAAGCCAAGAATGTTTCTTTAAAATTTTCAGCGGCAGTTGCATCGCTAGATGAAGATTCCCCTTGAATCTCCAATTCTCGTATGCCATGACGAGATTTAAAGTTTCTTAACCATCCCTGGCTAGCCTTAAAGTCAGGAGGACCGTCAAGTTGACTGTTGAACTGAAGTGCCTTTTCACACAATAGAGAGCCAGAGATAGGTTCCCCTTTGCTTCTTCTTTGCACAAACCATATATACAAAGCCTCTTCCAATTTCAAATCTTTCGCATTTCTCATGGTTTTATGTTTCTTCGACCCATTTTCACTATCCAATTTCGATGCAAAACTCATAATTTTATCCTTGTTACTTTTGATGTCAGAGACGGTAGCTTTCTCAACATTGAAAATCCTCGCAAATGAAGACACAGTTTCACCTTTTCCTAGTCTCTTGATAATTTCTGTTTTCGTTTCAATTGACAAAACATTGCGGTTCCTTTTATATGCTTTAGGCCTACTGGAAGATGCCAGGTCGCACAGAGAAATACGTGTACACCAAAATTATTCTGCTGTAGTAGCAGACACAATTATTTTAAGTTGAACTGTCTGTTTAGCCAGTGTTCTGCCTAGAACTCACACGTACACTGGATTGGTAAACCAGATATTAACGGACTTTATGATCTAACTGACTTCATGTACGTAAGCGACCGTCCATTAGCCCATCTCATTGTCTACAAATTGTTCGCACACATTTGAAGCTTGCCGCATCAAAAGATTCAGAACTGTAGTCTAACGTGACTGGTGGAGACTGATTTTTTTTTTTTTTTCTGGAAAAAGTGTTCGGATAATTGGATGTTCGGATAATTGGGGTTCGGATAAATGGAGTTCTACTGTATATACAAAATGTAAATTTTAGACCCACAGGGACAAGTGTCCAAACAAATACTGTTAAATTATACTTAATAGTGTTACTAAATCTGTCTATTACTGGTTTCTAACACTGGATGGCTGTTTGGGATTCTTAATCACTCCCAGTCTCTTGACAATATAATGTCACTGTTAATTTCACTAGGGAAATATTTTATTTCTTGAATACAGGCGTATGCTGCTCTTATAGCTGATGTAATGTTAGGGTACCAGATATTTCACTTATCTGGCCCACTGGAACTGTCTGAATTCTTTCTGCCGAATGACCACTGCTCCAAAAGTAATAGGGGGGAAACTGGCGACCCCTATCACTACTGGACTCCAAAACTCCTCAACGGCTTTCCCATAGAAATCTGGCACCGGACTAGTGCCAGATAAAACCCAGAAATTCAATGAAAAAAACACAGGTACGTTGAATAGCAGATTCCAGATATACTGCTGGCTGAACTGTGATGCCTATACTTTCATATATATTTGCTTTAATAAGGCTAATCACTTTTCTTCAGAAATACACAACGTCCTGCTCTCGGGACTATCTTCTACAAATGGCGTCAAGCCCTTGAATTTTCTCAAGAATATGAAAGGCTTCGGCCAATGAACGAACGACAATTTTGAAATTTGAAATTAAAAGCAAAAACAGACTTGATTTTTGGACACTACCAAGTTTTTTTTCCCTCTCTCATTCTTAGATTTCTACTGCTAAATATATTTGGTGTTAAGCCATCCCATAATTTTTTTTCCCTCCTTGTCTCCCCCTTCATACAACAGACTACTTGTACCCTTTCTTGCCCTTTTCAAGGACGCGTCAAAAAATGTCACCGTTAGTGCAAGTCCAAACGAGCATGTGTTGGTCTGTCTGTACGAACAAATACAGTCTTTTGTCTATAACTTTATTTCTATCTGTCGGATTTTTGATTCGAAAGCATATTACCCATCAGGACAATACCAGCTCT
>JAMPIV010021049.1:0-12500 GCA_024509875.1 Oreohelix idahoensis | reverse complement strand
TCTCTTTTTCTTTGTTGTCTTTTATTTCGGCACATTTTGTCGATGTATTGTAAGGGAAACAATTTTGCTAACTTTGGCATAACGCTAAACCAAAGGCGAATAATCATGACACGGGTTGGAAAATGTCTTTAACTGGTGTCAACATTTTAAAATGTATTGTATTGTTGTACAAGGTACCCCCTTTTGACTGACTTAATCACGGCCTCACATTTAGTGTTGTCTAAATGAGAAGTCTGATCAACAGTGGCCAGTCAGCATCAGAGGGTCGTCTTTGTGTTCTATCTCAATGGAGTATTCACAAGATATTCACATAAGCGAAAACAATGCTGCATTGGCTGAGCACGTTAATTCTAGAATCTGCCGACAACTTTCATGAAGAATTAAGTAATGATTAATCTAAGCTCGTTCTAGCCCCTACCTCTGATTTACTCAGTGCAATTCTTATTATTCTGGTATAGCTTTGTTTAGAGTGTGTTTAGTAAAGTGACTGATTCAAACATGCAGTACATTTAAAATGATTAAATCGAAGTTAAATTTGTAAAATTACAAATAATAAAATTTAATAATCACTTAAGTGTTAACAGTTTGAAAATACAGTAGACATTCAAAAATCCGGCAACCTCCGGACCTGAGGAGTGCCGGATTTTTGAAAATGCCGGATTTTTTATGGTTATATATTCTGTATATATTTAACAGAAAATGACTACCTGTACACTTTATCTGCGATCGACAATGCACGATGTTTACGTTTTACACCACTTCTTTTATTTGCTGAATCCATAATGGGGCTAAACAGCAGCAAATAAATGATAAAATGAGAAGGAATGAGCAGGAATACCTGTTAACACGTGCAAGCAAGACCCAACAGCTGCATCAAAACATAAACTGCTCCAGAAAACAGTGGCGCGCCAACGCGGTAAATTTAAAAATTCGCTCCGAAATCCATGCCGGAAATCTGAAGGAACCTGATTATCGATGGCCGGATTTTTGAATGTCAACTGTAATTGAATAGTTTAAAAGAAAGAGATCATCATTGATTGATAGAAGGTCCTATGAAAAAAAGTTAATTATGGCAGGTTATATATTGCACTTAGATGCCAGTGGTTGTTTCTGCTCCCGCTGGGTTGGTTCTATTTACACTGCCTACGCTCGTGGCTGGTCAAGGTTGTAGGGTGCAGCTCGTTCCCAGGAGTGTCAGGGAGAGTCTACAAAGTTGGTCCCTCGTCTTAAAGCTTAAGCCACTGTTCCCTTCTTGATCCACAGATAGTACCCTTCAACTGGTACCACCACCAACTATGGTAAAAGAATAGAAACGAAACGCTGTCCTGAGTATTGCGTTTCCCGACACATACTTATGTGTCCTCTTTCTTATTCCACCATCCCATTTACTCAGAATTTACCCTCGCTGAGAATTAACTTTAACCCCTCGAGAGAAAACTTTCTTTACATTTAAACTGAATAGCTTTATCGTTATTTTACATTTAAATGAAAAGGTTAATAGTACAGATAGAATATGTTTACATTTACATTTCCGCTGATTTGAAAAGTATTCACCATATAAATCGAATATGTTTTCATTTATGTTTACATTGATTTGAAAAGTTTGAAACTTCAATTAATTTTTAAAGTGAATATGTTAACATCGACATTTACACTGGTTTGAAACTGTAAGTATTATAATTAAAATGTAAATCATTTCTTTCATCTTTCCCGCCCTGCTCCATATGGAACTTGGGACTACTGATGCGTTTTAGCTCTCTTTAAGAGACAAGCAATAAAGCAGTCACCAGCCCGTGCAGTGATAGTTCATGAAATCATCATTGTATGCGCTGAGGTTGCCAGCCTCAAATGACTGGGACCTCCACTAGCGATTTTCACATATTAATATTCACACGGTAATATATACATATTAGTTCACAAGTTAGTAATGAAAATATAGAATGTAAAATGACAACTTACGCAAATCCTGGCTCATGGACATTTTGCTCAGATGAATGAAGTTAAAGCCTAGCCGATGCCTTTTTACATGTGTACTTGGGGTCGTTAGTTTTAACTTTAATTCCCTCTCTGACTCCGTGTTGTTCAGTTTCCTCAGATATTCCGGGTTTCCTTATTTAAAATGATAGAAATTTCCTGGGCTGTTTTTGTAAGTTCGTCAAGATTCTCCAATAAAATGTGTCCGGTCTGATAAAATGGAATTCTGAATTCTAGGCTTCACTCTGGCAAGGTCTGGTTTTGTGGTCTTGGCAAGCGATCTTCACAGTAAATTTGACTGGCTGAAGCCTCAGGTTATATTCACTGTCCTCCCCCGCTCTGTTTGTTATGAAGCTAGGCAAAAGCTCCAATCATTTCAAACATGCTGGTTGGGGGTGGGAGGGGGGCGATTTTAAACTATTCCTGACATGGAAACATTTTGAATATAATGCAAAGGTCAAGTCTTCGTATATGGTATGAAAATATCCGATGCTCTGGCAGGCGAACTCACCAACATATCTGTAAACTCATACGACAAATTTGTTTCAGATGTAACAAATTTATTACTTTATCAGAAAGTAATCTATTCGCAGACGGGTAATCTCGCTATCTGTCCCAAGCAGAAAAGTGGGTTAGGCCCAAACAAACGTTTTTGTTGTTGTTTGGAAATTATTTTTTTAAATGTTCATATGCATAAACAAATTTGTTGTTTTATCCAAGGTAAAATGGATAGGAGCAAAAGATACGGAAGCCACTTAAATGGCTCCCGGGTCAAATGTGTCTAAACCCTGAGCCTTTATAAAGTCGATTGGGACTTAAAGAGTTAACTCAAACACGCTGGCGATTGTAGGGCTAATCTGTAGCGCCCAAGCTTTGGTACACAAGAATTACCAACTTGCCTGACGTTCAATATTACCTCAGCCGCTCCTTGCAAATGTGATGTGTTTATCAACATGAACGAAAATCAACAAGGAGTGTAAAATGTTTGAACAAACATAGCAAACAGAAAAGATAAGAGCGCGACCATGGAAAATCACGCAAATAAAATCAGTACGAAAATGTAAACTGATTACTGCCGTAGTGAAAGAGAGATCGGAAAGAGGTCGCCCTAAATTTCATCTTGTGACAGTTAGGTATTGGTGCTTTTGAATTTAATTCCCGTATTATGACGGCCTTTTTACACTAGTTAATCAATAAAGTACATTGATTTGTTTATACCTACAGTTTTTTAATTATTTAAATTTCCGGTTATAATTTTGTTGTGTGGTCAAAGAAATATTAATGATTTAAAATTGATAGGGAATACGAGCTGCACTCACATATTTATATAACACCCTTGGTGCATAGGATAGGTCTAGCGATAAGGTGACTTACTTCACAGCTGTGCTCTTCTACAGCTACCACCCAGAACTGTGCAGTTACTACCTGACATGTTCTATGCCATCCCTACCACTAGTTCACCATTCTCTCTTCTTCATTAGTGGGAAACTACTTTCTAATTTTCTATCCACATCCATCTCGCCACAATATTAAGACACATGTCCTAATATAAAAGACCTTATGGTCTGGTGTTTAAAAACATATTGAGTTTTGATCCCGTGAGTTTACACTAGCTGTTGAGTAAAGTAGCGCGCGTTTCCGATGAAGGAATCGGACACACAATCACTGTTATTCCAGGGAGACTGACTTGGCAACGATACATGTGGCGCAAATATTTCATTCAATAAAATAAATTCATTCATCTCTGGCATAGTGGACCAAAGGATAGAACCAAATTATTATGATTTAACAAGGGAATTGAAAACAAATGAAGCAACAAACCATATCACCAATTTACGAGAGAGTAGCCAGTTCTGAGAGTCTATAACACGAGATATAGTTCGTGTCTTTCGAGAAATGTGGGATAAACAATGTTAGTAATGTCGCAGAAAACGAGTTTTGTTACATTTTTCCCTGTTTACATTTAAAAAATTTAATGTTAAAGTGAAAGGTGAAATAACAATATTAGTAATGATGAAGGTGAAAATTGTAATGTAGTGTGGCTTCAATTGCTTTCTTCTTTCTTCTTCATCTTCGTTTGCTCTCACAAAAATTATTGGTGGTCTCTGTGATTGGAGGTCAATTATCCATCAATGGAATCGGCGAAGCCCATGCTGTCATTCTGCTGTTCTGTAGAGCGACATTCTTGAAGGACGTCTACTTTGTTTTTTATTTTACTTCCACACACAGACATATATCTGTCTGCTTGGGGATTGGGGGGGGGGGGGGGGTTTCTAACCAGATAAGACAGAACACGAATACCTCCCGGGCAAGCATGACGTAAAAGGGGAGAAAACTGAAATTTCATGCATGAGGCTGGCAGTCAGTCTGATCATGTAAAATAAATTCTCTATGAAAGTACTAAGTACCACGGTAAGAGGAAGGTTCTTTGACTGCAGGCTTCCTGCAAAGAAGTCTGCTGCAGCTGTGTGAAGCACCGTGTGATCATGTGATCAGTGTGATCAGTGTGATCGGTGTGATATGTGATCAGTGTGATCTTGTGATCAGTGTAGATAGCATATTGTACTGTAATTTCTTTAATTTACGAGTACTACACATTCATCTTTAAACACGAGTTTAAAGTGTTCGAAAATATACATATTTAATATATGTTTCATGTAAATACGGTTCAGCAAGGCCTAATACGATAGCCAACCTTTAACCTCTTTCCTGCTCTAAGAGGCAATTACAATGCGTCCTACATAGTGATATATTACATACACCCAAGGACCAACACGTGTATGCCCGTTTGGTTAAAGGTTAAAGTCGGAATTTCTTAGAATCTACAATTTATCAACGATATTTAAAAAAAATATTTCTTGCAAATAAGACTTTTTAAACATTTGAAAACTTTCTTCAGCCAATTTACAAACGATTTTATATATACTGTAATAGAAGATATTTTTTTTTAAAGTACGTTTGTTTTGTTCATTACATGTTTTTAAAACATCACACGTGAAAACAAAAAAGGGTGGCATTACAAAATTTTTGCGTTTGAGTAAAAGCTAAATAACTACCCACGGGAAAAAAAAAAAAAAGTTAACCCACTTTAGTAAGAGATCTTTACTACACAACATTGCCAGGTAATTACAGTGGGCCTATATTCCTACTACCTTAGGTTAGGACTAGGGGGTGGGTATCACAATGCCCAAAGACCAAGGAAAATGATGAAAGGAGGATAGTGAATGCTTTACAAATCCACAGCTCCGAAGAAACAGTCTATAATCAAAATGGTGGAGAAGAATCATTAGAATAGTATATATCAAGGAGGTGGTCAGGAGTGTGCCACGATAGTCAAGAAAAAATACGGGGCCTAACACCGTATTCCCAATATTCCCTAATAGGCGTGTAACGGGATCCTTTACCCTTTAACTTTTATATCAGGGGGTTTTGACTTTCCTTCTTCTCTGTACATTAAGTATTGCAGTCATAGGAACAATTAGTAACTCTGCAGGCCAGAATCGACCAGGAAAAACACCCATAAGTCCACAAAGTCCCTTTACCAACAATCAAAAAATCTCATCAAACCCATAAACACCAGTGCCTGACATCTTAGCGCCCACCTCATCTGGCCAGGACGTTTAGGTGGCTCGTAGGTCATTAAATGGGCCGGGCGAATCTTTGAGAGGTATACAAGACTATACTTTCGACTACTCACTGCTAAATACAACTACAACATAGAACTACCTACCCCCCATGCTACTGCAAATACTACTAGAGATCCTATTACATACTGCCTGTAGGCCCATAAATCATACAAAAGAACCACAAAATTACCAATCACAACACTACCAAATCCATTAGGAAGCGGGCCAATATTAATTCTTCCAACCTTTCTAATCCAAACCACCAAACACAATCCTAATCCAAAATACATCAACACGCAAATACTAAACCACCCAAAATTCAATAAAAACCTTCAAACTACTAAACTACTCTCCCATACAACTCCATTATCCCACATAAACACACAACTACCCAACCCTAACCACCACTAGTACCCAACCATACCAATAATAATTACATCATATTCTCCAACACAAAACCGGAATACCCCCCCACACCACTCTCTTTCAACAATTACAAACAACCCAAATTACCACCACCACCAACAACCAACATACTCACACTACTATAACCACCACCAAAACCCCCAACTACAAACCAACCCCACCACCTTAACCACCACACCACCACCAACCCAAACTACTACCCCTACATTACCACCTTTCTTTAAACACAAAACCCTAACCAACCCCCCTCCATCACCCCCTTAAACCACTTCCCACCACCCCCAACCCACCTACCCCTATCACAACCACACAAACAACATTACCTCCACATACCCACCTCACCAACACCCATACTACCCACCAAAACTATCACTCACCCCAAATCAACCCACCTATCCACCACCACCACAAACAACAAACCCCCCACAACACCCTAAACCCCCCCAACCAACCCCCCTACACCACCCAACCCAACTACCACAACACACCCCATCCCCCACCACAAAACAACACAACAAACTACCCAAACCATCCCACCCCCAACAACCCCAACCCCATCCACCCCCCACAACCACAAAAAACAACACCCAAATAAACCCCATTTATGGAATAAAGTGATCTTACTGCACAAACCCTTACACCATGTCCATGACCCTCTACCACGAGGTGAATCAGAAAACCACACCTCACAAAGCACCTAATTTTTCCTTGGTGACCTTTCGATAGTAAGAGTCCCCAAACTTCATCTTCTATACAGGCCCTCTACACCTTGATAGCACACACCATTACATACAACTCCTTTACGGTCCAATCCATGGACAAGGCCACCATCCTGGAAAATTTCTACAGCCAGTTGTTAGCTCAGCTTGACCCGGGTAAACCCCCCACAGCATTTGACACTTGTTGACTATCGAACAGCAGAACCCCCCCCCCATGGACTATCCCAATTCGGGGTCGTGCACCTCATGTCTCCACTTGCACCACATGCATTGCTGAAAACTGCTATGAACCTTCTGGCCAACCCCTGCACCCAGAAAGTATTTCCACTGTTAAATTATCGACGTGGACCAACAGATCATATTGTTTGCACCAACACTGCCCTATCTTAGGCCAAACATGCGGATTTAGGCAATCATATAATATGCCACAAAACCCACATTCAACCCCCCACCCCACCTCTATTACCAGCAGGCGTATACTTCTTTAACATTTGTTAGGCAAACCACTATGTTAAAACAACATAGGATGCAAGACAATACGGTCCACTTTTTATCGTTTCATAACGGGAGGCCAATATTTGTAATTGCCATTTAACTACGTATTGAAAAAGGGTTACATAGGGGTTAGGTTGAGGTATCGGCGCCTTAACTCACAGCCTTAAATCAACTCAACTTGTCTAATCTGAATGGTGTTGTATATACGCCCATTATAACATATGGGGTACCCCTCGCATTGTGAAACAATTGACACAATCAAATTCAACAAATGTGTAGTAAACTTATTAAGCCTTTAGTCAGGAGTTTTTAGTGGATGCTCAAGAATGACCGAAGTGGAAAGCACCAAGACAAACAACTGATACCAATACAATAATAAACAGTTGTCTATGTTTTACATCAAAATCATAATCACATAGCCAGAGGAACAAGGTCAGTGAACCAAAACAATGTGACCAAGACCCTGTTTCCAACATAGAATATTGTTGCCACAAATACAAAACAGGAAGTTTATACTCAGGGTCTGGCAATCAGCGGGGAGTACGATGCATAGTGGGTACAGTGTAATATACCCACCTCTAAAAATAAGCCCCCCCAGCCGGCCAGTTACCCCCCAGGTTGTATGTGTTGGGCGAAAAGCGAATATTGCAGGCTTTGTTTTGTAAAATACGCCACTTTTCCTTAACGCAACCAACGTCCTTATCAGGACGAATTATAGAACGAAGAATCTAGAAAACTTTCTCATTGTCGTTCAATCATTCACTGTACATCTATTAAAAGAAGAAGTGTACCATAAACTCCGTCTCCTTAAACAAAACAGTGTAATCCTCGTAAAACCACTAATATTTCTTTTAAAAGATTAAACTATCAAAATCATATCACAATCATGTATCTAAATTTATCGCAAAATATAACCCCGTTCCTAGTATATAATATAAAGTTGGTGTATGAAAATACAATTACTGGTAGATTAGGGCCAAAAAACTGGATCCATTTTCCTAAATATAAAAAATAAAAACAATTGCACAAAAAACTAAATAAGAATAAAGACTTAATCCACACTAGAAAGAAATAACCATTGCCACCAAAAGGGTCCAGCTGCGAACGAAACATAAAATTATAATTCCCACGTAACTTTAATTGGTTTCCACACTTAAGTTTTCAAAGGTTACGTCATTGAATTGCGTCACTCAAATACAAAGATTCCGTCTAAAACAGGCTGTGGTTTTATCCCTAAACTTTAGTAAATAAATGTCTGTTTGCCTTTTCTATTTATTAGTAATCTTTCGCCTATTATTGTTTCTTACGCCATTACTGAATAAATTTTTCATAAAAACCACCTTGCATTTTAAATTATTATATTTTTTAATTATAATTCAAATACAATCGAAAATCGGCTGGCTGATCCGTAACCAAACTAACTAACTACAGACTTTCAAGACAACTTAAAAAAAGTTATTTATATAAAATCCTAACAGTCGAGGGTCCTTGTCCAAACTGATAGGTAATTTTTGGCAACTGCAGCTTTGTTAAAAAAAAACAGTTGCTTATTCCAAGGATTTAACAAATAGTGTTTTCCTGGATCATGTAATCTTAATTCTAAGAATGATGTTTGTAACGACTCCTCGAACACATTAAGGATGATGCAACTCGAATAAACCTCAGATACATTGATTGTTTTGTTTAACTTACGCAAAAGTTACTTCTCTTTGGCAAAATAAGCAAACACTCTGAACAAACGAAAAAGCCAAAAAGTTCGATGAAACCACCCAGAAACACAAATATTGAGTGACAAGTGATATTTGCAGTAAAAACAAGTTTTTTGAATGTTGAACCAAAACCAACATCCAAGTTTTCCTTCCGAAAAGGATTTAACATCAAATCCCCATGTTAAAAATCAGACTTCATAAAATGAAGTCCTTTTGATTGTTTCTTTCGCAGACAAAATTTTAATTTAAAATATTGCAGAGACTTATTGTTTTTAGCTACCGCTGGAAACAACAACATTTTTTTTATTCGCGAGCATTAGATTGACCATGATTTTCCGACTGATCCCCAACGACCGAGCATTTAGCTCCTGGACCAAAAATTTCCCAACCGAAATTCAATTAACGTGCAGCAGTGCCTAATTTCAGCAAGTACAAAGTGCTGAAATTAAAAGTCATTGCCCTTTTCTGCAGCAGTATTCATGCAATAAAATTGCTAAATTTCCTAACTTGCTCCTCGCGCCTTCTCCTAAAAAAAACGCTGACTATTGAAATGTGCAATAAAAAAAGGAAAATCCCGCAATCGAATTTCGCCTTTGCAGAAATTATCACTTGGCAGTCCAAAAAAAAAGAGAAAGTCTTAATTCCTCACATTGACTTAGAACCAGCGAGCGTCTCTTGAAGTTTGCCCATTTCCCCAAGATGCGAAAACCAACAACATCCAAATTTAAGCAAAGTGCAATGACGAGCAATAAATTTCTTCGTCAAGACAATCTTTTGATCACCCTTAACTTTTCCTTCCTGATACCTTCATTTTCTGGCGCATGGCCTTACTATCGTCAAGCCCTCACCCGAGGAACAAATCATGAAAACTTGAAAGTTTTTGTTGGGGAAAAAAGTTGTTTTTATCAGGCGAAAGGATGGGTGCGAAATTATAAATGACGATTTTCACAAAAATAATGTTGATTTCGGGCTCAAAACAACATCAACACAATACATTGTAATGTGAGGCAATACCCTTAAAAACTAATCAGCAATTTACAATTGATTGATGATTACGTTGCACTGGATTACAAATATTGGAAGGGTTATATGGCAAAATTTCATAGATGGATTTTGGAATACCACATTTCCTGGCTGCATCAGTACTGTTCAAACAGTTAGTTACACTGTCGATTGTCTGAATGATCAAGAATTAGTTGCGTTCCACTTGTATAAACCCATAGTCCAGCGAACTATAAAGTGACCTATTTTTACAATTATTTTCCAAAAACACAATGATACCCACCTTTATATTCCCGGGGTCTGAACTGACTTTCAAAAGAAAGAAGTAAACATTCTCCACAAAATGAACATGTCTGAATTAAGTGGTTACTAATATACTAAATGTTTATGGGGCTTCGGCATACAGTTATTTTAGTGTAATAGTATGTTTCCTTACTAAAATTAATTTTCATTTAAGGATATTTTTGTACTTTTTTGCATTCTTGATAGTTTATCGTGCTTCAGACAGCTTTGATACAGTATTTTCCCCTTTTCCATAAATTTTTCAGTCTCATCACGTCCCACAGTTTACCATCAGTAAATTGCACAAGGACTTGTTGACAACCCATTTGTCCATGGTCACCAAGTTGGCACCTAAGCCTACATAGTTAAATTTGGTTCTAAAGATTTGGAAGGACTAATTTCCATTTGCTAAAGGGGGGAGTTGTATCCTATGGATAAATTCTCCTCTGTGTCTGTAATGAATTAAACTATACCAAAAATTTATTTCGGAGAGGACCTTTTTGGACACCTTTTTTTTTTTATGGAGCCGACTTATTTCATTTAGTACTCATTTTAAGGAATTGAAGTCACCTGCATCAAAAAAATAAAAATCCAAACACTGACGTAAAACGCATACATTACGGCAATAATTAACCCCTATGTCTAATATATAATTGAAAAAATAAACTACCCTTGGTAAAAAGTTAGCCGCAAAAAGGTTCGATTAAAAAAACAAACATTCAAAATGCAGCTATTGTTAAGGCTTGCACAGTTGTTAGGTTCTCGACTTCTCTCTGGTGCTTGCTCGAAAATTCTTTTCCTTCTAACTATCAATCATCATTGCTTGCTTAAGTTTCAATCCTCATAATGGATCGAGTTGGAAGAGAATTTTCCTTCATCTGCCCCCTGAAGTGACGTCCTGCATTCAAAATTTATACAAGCCCTTGCAGCAAACCTTATATGTTGCAGAGACTTTTTTTACGAACAATTAGCTTTGCCATGCCCTATGGTAACCAGTTTCACTTTTTCCTGCAGGCTTACTTTTCATGCTTTGACTTAAGAGCAGTAATCAAGTAAATCTATTACATATCTTTTAGATTGGAGCGTGGATATCGATGCTCTTGTACAGAACTCCATTAACTTAAGGTCAACTCTATTAATATAACTATTATTTTTTAATATCTGAGCATTATGTTAGCATTATTATTATTATTATTGGGTTTTATTATTAATATTTATAATTATTTGCCTCGTTTTTGGCGAGCCAGTCCCACATTCAACCTAGCACGTGATATTAGGGCGCATACTCCATAAAAAGAACTTGTTAAGTGAAATCGTATACGATTTTTATTCATTCCCTAGTCGTATCCCAGTTACTGATTTAACTGACGATCATTAAACATGCGTCCAATCGCAGTGGATTGCTACAACCCTTATCTTGCTCAGGGAAATTACCTTC
This sequence comes from Oreohelix idahoensis, assembly GCA_024509875.1. NCBI lineage: Eukaryota > Metazoa > Mollusca > Gastropoda > Stylommatophora > Oreohelicidae > Oreohelix > Oreohelix idahoensis. The sequence continues at coordinate 829 of JAMPIV010021049.1, read as the reverse complement.
TGAGCCTGAATTACCAACAACCCCCTCATAGTTACCATCAAGACAAAAAGACAAAGCTTGATACCATCGTATGCCTAGAACGATATTTCGATGCGTCCCTAAGGTTCATTATGGCCTAACTCTGTGAACCTGCCGAGTTTAGCGAAACTATTCTAGATACTGTTTTGCTTTAGCCGGGATTATTAACTTGGCGTTATGTACTTCCCCTGCAATTCATCTGACATGAAAGCATGCAAAAATGAAGTGTATGCACTAAACCCAGCAATTTGTTTTTAACAAAGGATACGTATTCGTTGTTTATTCCACGGTTTTGTAAATGTGTAGAGGCCTTGGCCCGTATGATGAGTGTGGTGCAAGACTCACATTGTCTCACTCACTCAGTCAACGCAGTCCAGTTTGGATCATGGTCAATTGAATGGTTGAGTGGAGTTAGTTAGTCACAGTCACTCAGTCCAGTAACATACCTTGGCTGTTAGTGCACACTGGTTGGGTGATTGGGGCAAGTCACTTTATAAGTAGTTCAGTTAGTGAAGTTGAAGTTGAGTGAGTGAGTTAGCTGAGTGAGTGAGTGAGTGCGTGAGTGAGTGCTTGAGTGCGTGAGTGAGAGTGCGTTGAGTGAGTGAGTTTGTGAGTTGAGTGAGTTAGAGTACCGTTATAGTAAGTAAGTGGGTGAGATGCGTTTAGTTCGAGGGTGACGGTGCGGTAGTAGATTTGAGTGCGTTCCTATCTCATCTATCTAATCACATACTCTATCAGTATTCCTTTCTATCTATCTTATCTTTACTATCTATTTCTATCTATCTTATCTATTCTCTCGGTCCATCCATTA
>JAMPIV010021048.1:0-50934 GCA_024509875.1 Oreohelix idahoensis | reverse complement strand
AAATGTCAAACTGATAATAGAATTGGTGGTAAACTGCCTATGGTGAATTTGAAATTGACGATGAACAACCAGTTATGACCCACACTCAGTCGAATGATGCCATAAACCGACTGTGTCAGTTCAGAGATAATTCAGACAGCGAAGATGACATCCCACTTGCAGAATTAAGAGAAAGACTTCAATACAGAGATGCAAGATTACAGAATGAAGAATCTAACAAACCCACTTTAGATTCGCATGAAGATGAAACCCCACAGCAGGTGATAACAAATCAAACATATTATAGATCAGAGGTCCCAACTACAAGCTCATATCAGTCAAACGAAGAGTGGAGCAGTGACGACGACATTTCTCTTCAGCGAATGCGAGATCAGAGAATAGATGTTGAATATTCATCCATCCTTGCTTCCATCTTTTAAGGGAGCTCATGCTCAGAAGCTAGCATTGGAGGCTGGGGTTCGAGTCTCTGGCTGTACGATACACTTTGTTGCTAGGGAAGTGGATGCTGGGGCCATAATTGCCCAAGAGAGTGTTCCAGTTTATCCAGGTGACACAAGAGACATGCTGGCTGAGCGAATAGAAACAGCGGAGCATGTTGCATTCCCTTCTCCCTTAGAGATGGTTGCTAGTGACAGAGTTAAGCTGGGGTCAGACGGGAAGCTGGTGTGGAACTGGTAGTGGTATTTTGCGACGGATAAACTGGTTTTGGTACTACCTCAGTGCAGTGTTTAACTGGTGTTAGAACTTTTTTTTACTGAAAGGTTGAACAGGTATTCGTACTTCATGAATGAGATGTTGGATGGTTATTGATATTCCATGAGTGAAATGTCAAACTGATAATAGAATTGGTGGTAATAGAATAATAATATGAACTAGTATATTACAAAAAACATGTACGGAACTCAAAGTTTGACACACGTTGGACAGACGGTTACAAGATACTTGAGAAGACCACCCCAACCAACTATATTTTTGTGGAACGAGGAGAAAAATTTAACCACAAAAGCGCACGTTACACAGTTAAAGAGAGATAATCATCGCCCCATAGTAAGGACAAATCTCGCCACAGATAGACCGACGAGAACAGCAACTCTCCACTATCAACCGTCCAGCTCATTATCTAACACTGCCTATGGTGAATTTGAAATTGACGATGAACAACCAGTTATGACCCACACTCAGTCGAATGATGCCATAAACCGACTGTGTCAGTTCAGAGATAATTCAGACAGCGAAGATGACATCCCACTTGCAGAATTAAGAGAAAGACTTCAATACAGAGATGCAAGATTACAGAATGAAGAATCTAACAAACCCACTTTAGATTCGCATGAAGATGAAACCCCACAGCAGGTGATAACAAATCAAACATATTATAGATCAGAGGTGCCAACTACAAGCTCATATCAGTCAAACGAAGAGTGGAGCAGTGACGACGACATTTCTCTTCAGCGAATGCGAGATCAGAGAATAGATGTTGAATATTCATCCATCCTTGCTTCCATCTTTTAAGGGAGCTCATGCTCAGAAGCTAGCATTGGAGGCTGGGGTTCGAGTCTCTGGCTGTACGATACACTTTGTTGCTAGGGAAGTGGATGCTGGGGCCATAATTGCCCAAGAGAGTGTTCCAGTTTATCCAGGTGACACAAGAGACATGCTGGCTGAGCGAATAGAAACAGCGGAGCATGTTGCATTCCCTTCTCCCTTAGAGATGGTTGCTAGTGACAGAGTTAAGCTGGGGTCAGACGGGAAGCTGGTGTGGAACTGGTAGTGGTATTTTTGCGACGGATAAACTGGTTTTGGTACTACCTCAGTGCAGTGTTTAACTGGTGTTAGAACTTTTTTTTACTGAAAGGTTGAACAGGTATTCGTACTTCATGAATGAGATGTTGGATGGTTATTGATATTCCATGAGTGAAATGTCAAACTGATAATAGAATTGGTGGTAATAGAATAATAATATGAACTAGTATATTACAAAAAACATGTACGGAACTCAAAGTTTGACACACGTTGGACAGACGGTTACAAGATACTTGAGAAGACCACCCCAACCAACTATATTTTGTGGAACGAGGAGAAAAATTTAACCACAAAAGCGCACGTTACACAGTTAAAGAGAGATAATCATCGCCCCATAGTAAGGACAAATCTCGCCACAGATAGACCGACGAGAACAGCAACTCTCCACTATCAACCGTCCAGCTCATTATCTAACACTGCCTATGGTGAATTTGAAATTGACGATGAACAACCAGTTATGACCCACACTCAGTCGAATGATGCCATAAACCGACTGTGTCAGTTCAGAGATAATTCAGACAGCGAAGATGACATCCCACTTGCAGAATTAAGAGAAAGACTTCAATACAGAGATGCAAGATTACAGAATGAAGAATCTAACAAACCCACTTTAGATTCGCATGAAGATGAAACCCCACAGCAGGTGATAACAAATCAAACATATTATAGATCAGAGGTGCCAACTACAAGCTCATATCAGTCAAACGAAGAGTGGAGCAGTGACGACGACATTTCTCTTCAGCGAATGCGAGATCAGAGAATAGATGTTGAATATTCATCCATCCTTGCTTCCATCTTTTAAGGGAGCTCATGCTCAGAAGCTAGCATTGGAGGCTGGGGTTCGAGTCTCTGGCTGTACGATACACTTTGTTGCTAGGGAAGTGGATGCTGGGGCCATAATTGCCCAAGAGAGTGTTCCAGTTTATCCAGGTGACACAAGAGACATGCTGGCTGAGCGAATAGAAACAGCGGAGCATGTTGCATTCCCTTCTCCCTTAGAGATGGTTGCTAGTGACAGAGTTAAGCTGGGGTCAGACGGGAAGCTGGTGTGGAACTGGTAGTGGTATTTTGCGACGGATAAACTGGTTTTGGTACTACCTCAGTGCAGTGTTTAACTGGTGTTAGAACTTTTTTTTACTGAAAGGTTGAACAGGTATTCGTACTTCATGAATGAGATGTTGGATGGTTATTGATATTCCATGAGTGAAATGTCAAACTGATAATAGAATTGGTGGTAATAGAATAATAATATGAACTAGTATATTACAAAAAACATGTACGGAACTCAAAGTTTGACACACGTTGGACAGACGGTTACAAGATACTTGAGAAGACCACCCCAACCAACTATATTTTGTGGAACGAGGAGAAAAATTTAACCACAAAAGCGCACGTTACACAGTTAAAGAGAGATAATCATCGCCCCATAGTAAGGACAAATCTCGCCACAGATAGACCGACGAGAACAGCAACTCTCCACTATCAACCGTCCAGCTCATTATCTAACACTGCCTATGGTGAATTTGAAATTGACGATGAACAACCAGTTATGACCCACACTCAGTCGAATGATGCCATAAACCGACTGTGTCAGTTCAGAGATAATTCAGACAGCGAAGATGACATCCCACTTGCAGAATTAAGAGAAAGACTTCAATACAGAGATGCAAGATTACAGAATGAAGAATCTAACAAACCCACTTTAGATTCGCATGAAGATGAAACCCCACAGCAGGTGATAACAAATCAAACATATTATAGATCAGAGGTGCCAACTACAAGCTCATATCAGTCAAACGAAGAGTGGAGCAGTGACGACGACATTTCTCTTCAGCGAATGCGAGATCAGAGAATAGATGTTGAATATTCATCCATCCTTGCTTCCATCTTTTAAGGGAGCTCATGCTCAGAAGCTAGCATTGGAGGCTGGGGTTCGAGTCTCTGGCTGTACGATACACTTTGTTGCTAGGGAAGTGGATGCTGGGGCCATAATTGCCCAAGAGAGTGTTCCAGTTTATCCAGGTGACACAAGAGACATGCTGGCTGAGCGAATAGAAACAGCGGAGCATGTTGCATTCCCTTCTCCCTTAGAGATGGTTGCTAGTGACAGAGTTAAGCTGGGGTCAGACGGGAAGCTGGTGTGGAACTGGTAGTGGTATTTTGCGACGGATAAACTGGTTTTGGTACTACCTCAGTGCAGTGTTTAACTGGTGTTAGAACTTTTTTTTACTGAAAGGTTGAACAGGTATTCGTACTTCATGAATGAGATGTTGGATGGTTATTGATATTCCATGAGTGAAATGTCAAACTGATAATAGAATTGGTGGTAATAGAATAATAATATGAACTAGTATATTACAAAAAACATGTACGGAACTCAAAGTTTGACACACGTTGGACAGACGGTTACAAGATACTTGAGAAGACCACCCCAACCAACTATATTTTGTGGAACGAGGAGGAGAAAAATTTAACCACAAAAGCGCACGTTACACAGTTAAAGAGAGATAATCATCGCCCCATAGTAAGGACAAATCTCGCCACAGATAGACCGACGAGAACAGCAACTCTCCACTATCAACCGTCCAGCTCATTATCTAACACTGCCTATGGTGAATTTGAAATTGACGATGAACAACCAGTTATGACCCACACTCAGTCGAATGATGCCATAAACCGACTGTGTCAGTTCAGAGATAATTCAGACAGCGAAGATGACATCCCACTTGCAGAATTAAGAGAAAGACTTCAATACAGAGATGCAAGATTACAGAATGAAGAATCTAACAAACCCACTTTAGATTCGCATGAAGATGAAACCCCACAGCAGGTGATAACAAATCAAACATATTATAGATCAGAGGTGCCAACTACAAGCTCATATCAGTCAAACGAAGAGTGGAGCAGTGACGACGACATTTCTCTTCAGCGAATGCGAGATCAGAGAATAGATGTTGAATATTCATCCATCCTTGCTTCCATCTTTTAAGGGAGCTCATGCTCAGAAGCTAGCATTGGAGGCTGGGGTTCGAGTCTCTGGCTGTACGATACACTTTGTTGCTAGGGAAGTGGATGCTGGGGCCATAATTGCCCAAGAGAGTGTTCCAGTTTATCCAGGTGACACAAGAGACATGCTGGCTGAGCGAATAGAAACAGCGGAGCATGTTGCATTCCCTTCTCCCTTAGAGATGGTTGCTAGTGACAGAGTTAAGCTGGGGTCAGACGGGAAGCTGGTGTGGAACTGGTAGTGGTATTTTGCGACGGATAAACTGGTTTTGGTACTACCTCAGTGCAGTGTTTAACTGGTGTTAGAACTTTTTTTTTACTGAAAGGTTGAACAGGTATTCGTACTTCATGAATGAGATGTTGGATGGTTATTGATATTCCATGAGTGAAATGTCAAACTGATAATAGAATTGGTGGTAATAGAATAATAATATGAACTAGTATATTACAAAAAACATGTACGGAACTCAAAGTTTGACACACGTTGGACAGACGGTTACAAGATACTTGAGAAGACCACCCCAACCAACTATATTTTGTGGAACGAGGAGAAAAATTTAACCACAAAAGCGCACGTTACACAGTTAAAGAGAGATAATCATCGCCCCATAGTAAGGACAAATCTCGCCACAGATAGACCGACGAGAACAGCAACTCTCCACTATCAACCGTCCAGCTCATTATCTAACACTGCCTATGGTGAATTTGAAATTGACGATGAACAACCAGTTATGACCCACACTCAGTCGAATGATGCCATAAACCGACTGTGTCAGTTCAGAGATAATTCAGACAGCGAAGATGACATCCCACTTGCAGAATTAAGAGAAAGACTTCAATACAGAGATGCAAGATTACAGAATGAAGAATCTAACAAACCCACTTTAGATTCGCATGAAGATGAAACCCCACAGCAGGTGATAACAAATCAAACATATTATAGATCAGAGGTGCCAACTACAAGCTCATATCAGTCAAACGAAGAGTGGAGCAGTGACGACGACATTTCTCTTCAGCGAATGCGAGATCAGAGAATAGATGTTGAATATTCATCCATCCTTGCTTCCATCTTTTAAGGGAGCTCATGCTCAGAAGCTAGCATTGGAGGCTGGGGTTCGAGTCTCTGGCTGTACGATACACTTTGTTGCTAGGGAAGTGGATGCTGGGGCCATAATTGCCCAAGAGAGTGTTCCAGTTTATCCAGGTGACACAAGAGACATGCTGGCTGAGCGAATAGAAACAGCGGAGCATGTTGCATTCCCTTCTCCCTTAGAGATGGTTGCTAGTGACAGAGTTAAGCTGGGGTCAGACGGGAAGCTGGTGTGGAACTGGTAGTGGTATTTTGCGACGGATAAACTGGTTTTGGTACTACCTCAGTGCAGTGTTTAACTGGTGTTAGAACTTTTTTTTTACTGAAAGGTTGAACAGGTATTCGTACTTCATGAATGAGATGTTGGATGGTTATTGATATTCCATGAGTGAAATGTCAAACTGATAATAGAATTGGTGGTAATAGAATAATAATATGAACTAGTATATTACAAAAAACATGTACGGAACTCAAAGTTTGACACACGTTGGACAGACGGTTACAAGATACTTGAGAAGACCACCCCAACCAACTATATTTTGTGGAACGAGGAGAAAAATTTAACCACAAAAGCGCACGTTACACAGTTAAAGAGAGATAATCATCGCCCCATAGTAAGGACAAATCTCGCCACAGATAGACCGACGAGAACAGCAACTCTCCACTATCAACCGTCCAGCTCATTATCTAACACTGCCTATGGTGAATTTGAAATTGACGATGAACAACCAGTTATGACCCACACTCAGTCGAATGATGCCATAAACCGACTGTGTCAGTTCAGAGATAATTCAGACAGCGAAGATGACATCCCACTTGCAGAATTAAGAGAAAGACTTCAATACAGAGATGCAAGATTACAGAATGAAGAATCTAACAAACCCACTTTAGATTCGCATGAAGATGAAACCCCACAGCAGGTGATAACAAATCAAACATATTATAGATCAGAGGTGCCAACTACAAGCTCATATCAGTCAAACGAAGAGTGGAGCAGTGACGACGACATTTCTCTTCAGCGAATGCGAGATCAGAGAATAGATGTTGAATATTCATCCATCCTTGCTTCCATCTTTTAAGGGAGCTCATGCTCAGAAGCTAGCATTGGAGGCTGGGGTTCGAGTCTCTGGCTGTACGATACACTTTGTTGCTAGGGAAGTGGATGCTGGGGCCATAATTGCCCAAGAGAGTGTTCCAGTTTATCCAGGTGACACAAGAGACATGCTGGCTGAGCGAATAGAAACAGCGGAGCATGTTGCATTCCCTTCTCCCTTAGAGATGGTTGCTAGTGACAGAGTTAAGCTGGGGTCAGACGGGAAGCTGGTGTGGAACTGGTAGTGGTATTTTGCGACGGATAAACTGGTTTTGGTACTACCTCAGTGCAGTGTTTAACTGGTGTTAGAACTTTTTTTTACTGAAAGGTTGAACAGGTATTCGTACTTCATGAATGAGATGTTGGATGGTTATTGATATTCCATGAGTGAAATGTCAAACTGATAATAGAATTGGTGGTAATAGAATAATAATATGAACTAGTATATTACAAAAAAAACATGTACGGAACTCAAAGTTTGACACACGTTGGACAGACGGTTACAAGATACTTGAGAAGACCACCCCAACCAACTATATTTTGTGGAACGAGGAGAAAAAATTTAACCACAAAAGCGCACGTTACACAGTTAAAGAGAGATAATCATCGCCCCATAGTAAGGACAAATCTCGCCACAGATAGACCGACGAGAACAGCAACTCTCCACTATCAACCGTCCAGCTCATTATCTAACACTGCCTATGGTGAATTTGAAATTGACGATGAACAACCAGTTATGACCCACACTCAGTCGAATGATGCCATAACCGACTGTGTCAGTTCAGAGATAATTCAGACAGCGAAGATGACATCCCACTTGCAGAATTAAGAGAAAGACTTCAATACAGAGATGCAAGATTACAGAATGAAGAATCTAACAAACCCACTTTAGATTCGCATGAAGATGAAACCCCACAGCAGGTGATAACAAATCAAACATATTATAGATCAGAGGTGCCAACTACAAGCTCATATCAGTCAAACGAAGAGTGGAGCAGTGACGACGACATTTCTCTTCAGCGAATGCGAGATCAGAGAATAGATGTTGAATATTCAACATCCATCCTTGCTTCCATCTTTTAAGGGAGCTCATGCTCAGAAGCTAGCATTGGAGGCTGGGGTTCGAGTCTCTGGCTGTACGATACACTTTGTTGCTAGGGAAGTGGATGCTGGGGCCATAATTGCCCAAGAGAGTGTTCCAGTTTATCCAGGTGACACAAGAGACATGCTGGCTGAGCGAATAGAAACAGCGGAGCATGTTGCATTCCCTTCTCCCTTAGAGATGGTTGCTAGTGACAGAGTTAAGCTGGGGTCAGACGGGAAGCTGGTGTGGAACTGGTAGTGGTATTTTGCGACGGATAAACTGGTTTTGGTACTACCTCAGTGCAGTGTTTAACTGGTGTTAGAACTTTTTTTTACTGAAAGGTTGAACAGGTATTCGTACTTCATGAATGAGATGTTGGATGGTTATTGATATTCCATGAGTGAAATGTCAAACTGATAATAGAATTGGTGGTAATAGAATAATAATATGAACTAGTATATTACAAAAAACATGTACGGAACTCAAAGTTTGACACACGTTGGACAGACGGTTACAAGATACTTGAGAAGACCACCCCAACCAACTATATTTTGTGGAACGAGGAGAAAAATTTAACCACAAAAGCGCACGTTACACAGTTAAAGAGAGATAATCATCGCCCCATAGTAAGGACAAATCTCGCCACAGATAGACCGACGAGAACAGCAACTCTCCACTATCAACCGTCCAGCTCATTATCTAACACTGCCTATGGTGAATTTGAAATTGACGATGAACAACCAGTTATGACCCACACTCAGTCGAATGATGCCATAAACCGACTGTGTCAGTTCAGAGATAATTCAGACAGCGAAGATGACATCCCACTTGCAGAATTAAGAGAAAGACTTCAATACAGAGATGCAAGATTACAGAATGAAGAATCTAACAAACCCACTTTAGATTCGCATGAAGATGAAACCCCACAGCAGGTGATAACAAATCAAACATATTATAGATCAGAGGTGCCAACTACAAGCTCATATCAGTCAAACGAAGAGTGGAGCAGTGACGACGACATTTCTCTTCAGCGAATGCGAGATCAGAGAATAGATGTTGAATATTCATCCATCCTTGCTTCCATCTTTTAAGGGAGCTCATGCTCAGAAGCTAGCATTGGAGGCTGGGGTTCGAGTCTCTGGCTGTACGATACACTTTGTTGCTAGGGAAGTGGATGCTGGGGCCATAATTGCCCAAGAGAGTGTTCCAGTTTATCCAGGTGACACAAGAGACATGCTGGCTGAGCGAATAGAAACAGCGGAGCATGTTGCATTCCCTTCTCCCTTAGAGATGGTTGCTAGTGACAGAGTTAAGCTGGGGTCAGACGGGAAGCTGGTGTGGAACTGGTAGTGGTATTTTGCGACGGATAAACTGGTTTTGGTACTACCTCAGTGCAGTGTTTAACTGGTGTTAGAACTTTTTTTTACTGAAAGGTTGAACAGGTATTCGTACTTCATGAATGAGATGTTGGATGGTTATTGATATTCCATGAGTGAAATGTCAAACTGATAATAGAATTGGTGGTAATAGAATAATAATATGAACTAGTATATTACAAAAAACATGTACGGAACTCAAAGTTTGACACACGTTGGACAGACGGTTACAAGATACTTGAGAAGACCACCCCAACCAACTATATTTTGTGGAACGAGGAGAAAAATTTAACCACAAAAGCGCACGTTACACAGTTAAAGAGAGATAATCATCGCCCCATAGTAAGGACAAATCTCGCCACAGATAGACCGACGAGAACAGCAACTCTCCACTATCAACCGTCCAGCTCATTATCTAACACTGCCTATGGTGAATTTGAAATTGACGATGAACAACCAGTTATGACCCACACTCAGTCGAATGATGCCATAAACCGACTGTGTCAGTTCAGAGATAATTCAGACAGCGAAGATGACATCCCACTTGCAGAATTAAGAGAAAGACTTCAATACAGAGATGCAAGATTACAGAATGAAGAATCTAACAAACCCACTTTAGATTCGCATGAAGATGAAACCCCACAGCAGGTGATAACAAATCAAACATATTATAGATCAGAGGTGCCAACTACAAGCTCATATCAGTCAAACGAAGAGTGGAGCAGTGACGACGACATTTCTCTTCAGCGAATGCGAGATCAGAGAATAGATGTTGAATATTCATCCATCCTTGCTTCCATCTTTTAAGGGAGCTCATGCTCAGAAGCTAGCATTGGAGGCTGGGGTTCGAGTCTCTGGCTGTACGATACACTTTGTTGCTAGGGAAGTGGATGCTGGGGCCATAATTGCCCAAGAGAGTGTTCCAGTTTATCCAGGTGACACAAGAGACATGCTGGCTGAGCGAATAGAAACAGCGGAGCATGTTGCATTCCCTTCTCCCTTAGAGATGGTTGCTAGTGACAGAGTTAAGCTGGGGTCAGACGGGAAGCTGGTGTGGAACTGGTAGTGGTATTTTGCGACGGATAAACTGGTTTTGGTACTACCTCAGTGCAGTGTTTAACTGGTGTTAGAACTTTTTTTTACTGAAAGGTTGAACAGGTATTCGTACTTCATGAATGAGATGTTGGATGGTTATTGATATTCCATGAGTGAAATGTCAAACTGATAATAGAATTGGTGGTAATAGAATAATAATATGAACTAGTATATTACAAAAAACATGTACGGAACTCAAAGTTTGACACACGTTGGACAGACGGTTACAAGATACTTGAGAAGACCACCCCAACCAACTATATTTTGTGGAACGAGGAGAAAAATTTAACCACAAAAGCGCACGTTACACAGTTAAAGAGAGATAATCATCGCCCCATAGTAAGGACAAATCTCGCCACAGATAGACCGACGAGAACAGCAACTCTCCACTATCAACCGTCCAGCTCATTATCTAACACTGCCTATGGTGAATTTGAAATTGACGATGAACAACCAGTTATGACCCACACTCAGTCGAATGATGCCATAAACCGACTGTGTCAGTTCAGAGATAATTCAGACAGCGAAGATGACATCCCACTTGCAGAATTAAGAGAAAGACTTCAATACAGAGATGCAAGATTACAGAATGAAGAATCTAACAAACCCACTTTAGATTCGCATGAAGATGAAACCCCACAGCAGGTGATAACAAATCAAACATATTATAGATCAGAGGTGCCAACTACAAGCTCATATCAGTCAAACGAAGAGTGGAGCAGTGACGACGACATTTCTCTTCAGCGAATGCGAGATCAGAGAATAGATGTTGAATATTCATCCATCCTTGCTTCCATCTTTTAAGGGAGCTCATGCTCAGAAGCTAGCATTGGAGGCTGGGGTTCGAGTCTCTGGCTGTACGATACACTTTGTTGCTAGGGAAGTGGATGCTGGGGCCATAATTGCCCAAGAGAGTGTTCCAGTTTATCCAGGTGACACAAGAGACATGCTGGCTGAGCGAATAGAAACAGCGGAGCATGTTGCATTCCCTTCTCCCTTAGAGATGGTTGCTAGTGACAGAGTTAAGCTGGGGTCAGACGGGAAGCTGGTGTGGAACTGGTAGTGGTATTTTGCGACGGATAAACTGGTTTTGGTACTACCTCAGTGCAGTGTTTAACTGGTGTTAGAACTTTTTTTTACTGAAAGGTTGAACAGGTATTCGTACTTCATGAATGAGATGTTGGATGGTTATTGATATTCCATGAGTGAAATGTCAAACTGATAATAGAATTGGTGGTAATAGAATAATAATATGAACTAGTATATTACAAAAAACATGTACGGAACTCAAAGTTTGACACACGTTGGACAGACGGTTACAAGATACTTGAGAAGACCACCCCAACCAACTATATTTTGTGGAACGAGGAGAAAAATTTAACCACAAAAGCGCACGTTACACAGTTAAAGAGAGATAATCATCGCCCCATAGTAAGGACAAATCTCGCCACAGATAGACCGACGAGAACAGCAACTCTCCACTATCAACCGTCCAGCTCATTATCTAACACTGCCTATGGTGAATTTGAAATTGACGATGAACAACCAGTTATGACCCACACTCAGTCGAATGATGCCATAAACCGACTGTGTCAGTTCAGAGATAATTCAGACAGCGAAGATGACATCCCACTTGCAGAATTAAGAGAAAGACTTCAATACAGAGATGCAAGATTACAGAATGAAGAATCTAACAAACCCACTTTAGATTCGCATGAAGATGAAACCCCACAGCAGGTGATAACAAATCAAACATATTATAGATCAGAGGTGCCAACTACAAGCTCATATCAGTCAAACGAAGAGTGGAGCAGTGACGACGACATTTCTCTTCAGCGAATGCGAGATCAGAGAATAGATGTTGAATATTCATCCATCCTTGCTTCCATCTTTTAAGGGAGCTCATGCTCAGAAGCTAGCATTGGAGGCTGGGGTTCGAGTCTCTGGCTGTACGATACACTTTGTTGCTAGGGAAGTGGATGCTGGGGCCATAATTGCCCAAGAGAGTGTTCCAGTTTATCCAGGTGACACAAGAGACATGCTGGCTGAGCGAATAGAAACAGCGGAGCATGTTGCATTCCCTTCTCCCTTAGAGATGGTTGCTAGTGACAGAGTTAAGCTGGGGTCAGACGGGAAGCTGGTGTGGAACTGGTAGTGGTATTTTGCGACGGATAAACTGGTTTTGGTACTACCTCAGTGCAGTGTTTAACTGGTGTTAGAACTTTTTTTTTACTGAAAGGTTGAACAGGTATTCGTACTTCATGAATGAGATGTTGGATGGTTATTGATATTCCATGAGTGAAATGTCAAACTGATAATAGAATTGGTGGTAATAGAATAATAATATGAACTAGTATATTACAAAAAACATGTACGGAACTCAAAGTTTGACACACGTTGGACAGACGGTTACAAGATACTTGAGAAGACCACCCCAACCAACTATATTTTGTGGAACGAGGAGAAAAATTTAACCACAAAAGCGCACGTTACACAGTTAAAGAGAGATAATCATCGCCCCATAGTAAGGACAAATCTCGCCACAGATAGACCGACGAGAACAGCAACTCTCCACTATCAACCGTCCAGCTCATTATCTAACACTGCCTATGGTGAATTTGAAATTGACGATGAACAACCAGTTATGACCCACACTCAGTCGAATGATGCCATAAACCGACTGTGTCAGTTCAGAGATAATTCAGACAGCGAAGATGACATCCCACTTGCAGAATTAAGAGAAAGACTTCAATACAGAGATGCAAGATTACAGAATGAAGAATCTAACAAACCCACTTTAGATTCGCATGAAGATGAAACCCCACAGCAGGTGATAACAAATCAAACATATTATAGATCAGAGGTGCCAACTACAAGCTCATATCAGTCAAACGAAGAGTGGAGCAGTGACGACGACATTTCTCTTCAGCGAATGCGAGATCAGAGAATAGATGTTGAATATTCATCCATCCTTGCTTCCATCTTTTAAGGGAGCTCATGCTCAGAAGCTAGCATTGGAGGCTGGGGTTCGAGTCTCTGGCTGTACGATACACTTTGTTGCTAGGGAAGTGGATGCTGGGGCCATAATTGCCCAAGAGAGTGTTCCAGTTTATCCAGGTGACACAAGAGACATGCTGGCTGAGCGAATAGAAACAGCGGAGCATGTTGCATTCCCTTCTCCCTTAGAGATGGTTGCTAGTGACAGAGTTAAGCTGGGGTCAGACGGGAAGCTGGTGTGGAACTGGTAGTGGTATTTTGCGACGGATAAACTGGTTTTGGTACTACCTCAGTGCAGTGTTTAACTGGTGTTAGAACTTTTTTTTACTGAAAGGTTGAACAGGTATTCGTACTTCATGAATGAGATGTTGGATGGTTATTGATATTCCATGAGTGAAATGTCAAACTGATAATAGAATTGGTGGTAATAGAATAATAATATGAACTAGTATATTACAAAAAACATGTACGGAACTCAAAGTTTGACACACGTTGGACAGACGGTTACAAGATACTTGAGAAGACCACCCCAACCAACTATATTTTGTGGAACGAGGAGAAAAATTTAACCACAAAAGCGCACGTTACACAGTTAAAGAGAGATAATCATCGCCCCATAGTAAGGACAAATCTCGCCACAGATAGACGGACGAGAACAGCAACTCTCCACTATCAACCGTCCAGCTCATTATCTAACACTGCCTATGGTGAATTTGAAATTGACGATGAACAACCAGTTATGACCCACACTCAGTCGAATGATGCCATAAACCGACTGTGTCAGTTCAGAGATAATTCAGACAGCGAAGATGACATCCCACTTGCAGAATTAAGAGAAAGACTTCAATACAGAGATGCAAGATTACAGAATGAAGAATCTAACAAACCCACTTTAGATTCGCATGAAGATGAAACCCCACAGCAGGTGATAACAAATCAAACATATTATAGATCAGAGGTGCCAACTACAAGCTCATATCAGTCAAACGAAGAGTGGAGCAGTGACGACGACATTTCTCTTCAGCGAATGCGAGATCAGAGAATAGATGTTGAATATTCATCCATCCTTGCTTCCATCTTTTAAGGGAGCTCATGCTCAGAAGCTAGCATTGGAGGCTGGGGTTCGAGTCTCTGGCTGTACGATACACTTTGTTGCTAGGGAAGTGGATGCTGGGGCCATAATTGCCCAAGAGAGTGTTCCAGTTTATCCAGGTGACACAAGAGACATGCTGGCTGAGCGAATAGAAACAGCGGAGCATGTTGCATTCCCTTCTCCCTTAGAGATGGTTGCTAGTGACAGAGTTAAGCTGGGGTCAGACGGGAAGCTGGTGTGGAACTGGTAGTGGTATTTTGCGACGGATAAACTGGTTTTGGTACTACCTCAGTGCAGTGTTTAACTGGTGTTAGAACTTTTTTTTACTGAAAGGTTGAACAGGTATTCGTACTTCATGAATGAGATGTTGGATGGTTATTGATATTCCATGAGTGAAATGTCAAACTGATAATAGAATTGGTGGTAATAGAATAATAATATGAACTAGTATATTACAAAAAACATGTACGGAACTCAAAGTTTGACACACGTTGGACAGACGGTTACAAGATACTTGAGAAGACCACCCCAACCAACTATATTTTGTGGAACGAGGAGAAAAAATTTAACCACAAAAGCGCACGTTACACAGTTAAAGAGAGATAATCATCGCCCCATAGTAAGGACAAATCTCGCCACAGATAGACGGACGAGAACAGCAACTCTCCACTATCAACCGTCCAGCTCATTATCTAACACTGCCTATGGTGAATTTGAAATTGACGATGAACAACCAGTTATGACCCACACTCAGTCGAATGATGCCATAAACCGACTGTGTCAGTTCAGAGATAATTCAGACAGCGAAGATGACATCCCACTTGCAGAATTAAGAGAAAGACTTCAATACAGAGATGCAAGATTACAGAATGAAGAATCTAACAAACCCACTTTAGATTCACATGAAGATGAAACCCCACAGCAGGTGATAACAAATCAAACATATTATAGATCAGAGGTGCCAACTACAAGCTCATATCAGTCAAACGAAGAGTGGAGCAGTGACGACGACATTTCTCTTCAGCGAATGCGAGATCAGAGAATAGATGTTGAATATTCATCCATCCTTGCTTCCATCTTTTAAGGGAGCTCATGCTCAGAAGCTAGCATTGGAGGCTGGGGTTCGAGTCTCTGGCTGTACGATACACTTTGTTGCTAGGGAAGTGGATGCTGGGGCATAATTGCCCAAGAGAGTGTTCCAGTTTATCCAGGTGACACAAGAGACATGCTGGCTGAGCGAATAGAAACAGCGGAGCATGTTGCATTCCCTTCTCCCTTAGAGATGGTTGCTAGTGACAGAGTTAAGCTGGGGTCAGACGGGAAGCTGGTGTGGAACTGGTAGTGGTATTTTGCGACGGATAAACTGGTTTTGGTACTACCTCAGTGCAGTGTTTAACTGGTGTTAGAACTTTTTTTTACTGAAAGGTTGAACAGGTATTCGTACTTCATGAATGAGATGTTGGATGGTTATTGATATTCCATGAGTGAAATGTCAAACTGATAATAGAATTGGTGGTAATAGAATAATAATATGAACTAGTATATTACAAAAAACATGTACGGAACTCAAAGTTTGACACACGTTGGACAGACGGTTACAAGATACTTGAGAAGACCACCCCAACCAACTATATTTTGTGGAACGAGGAGAAAAATTTAACCACAAAAGCGCACGTTACACAGTTAAAGAGAGATAATCATCGCCCCATAGTAAGGACAAATCTCGCCACAGATAGACTGACGAGAACATCAACTCTCCACTATCAACCGTCCAGCTCATTATCTAACACTGCCTATGGTGAATTTGAAATTGACGATGAACAACCAGTTATGACCCACAGTCAGTCGAATGATGCCATAAACCGACTGTGTCAGTTCAGAGATAATTCAGACAGCGAAGATGACATCCCACTTGCAGAATTAAGAGAAAGACTTCAATACAGAGATGCAAGATTACAGAATGAAGAATCTAACAAACCCACTTTAGATTCGCATGAAGATGAAACCCCACAGCAGGTGATAACAAATCAAACATATTATAGATCAGAGGTGCCAACTACAAGCTCATATCAGTCAAACGAAGAGTGGAGCAGTGACGACGACATTTCTCTTCAGCGAATGCGAGATCAGAGAATAGATGTTGAATATTCATCCATCTTTGCTTCCATCTTTTAAGGGAGCTCATTTGACAATTATTCCTTTGTTCCACTCTGATGGTGTTGTCCCCGTTTTCCAGACTTGTGCAAATAGTGGTTCAAATAGTTCTGCTGCTAGCTCAGGGTCTGTCTTAAATAGCTCTGCATTTAAGTTATCATGGCCCGGAGCTTTGCCGTTCTTTAACCCTTTGATTGCTGTGATGATTTCTTCTTTTCGTGGAGTGTCTGTATTTACATCTAGATCGTTTTCAGCCTCAGGAACATTCAATTGTGTCTCTGGTGGTTCCTTGTTCAGAGTTTCTCTGAAGTGCTCTGCCCATCTTGTTTCCTGTCCCTCTGCTGTCGTGATGAGATTACCTTGCTTATCTCTTACTAATGTAATATTGTTTGCACCTCGTTTTCCGCTGATGAATTTAGTTATTTTGTATACTGTGCTTTGTTCATTTCTCAGTGCTGCCTCTTCTGCCTGTCTTGCAAGATCGTCTAGGAAATTCCTTTTGTTGGCTCGGGTTTGGCATTTAACTTCCTTGTCCAGCTGACTGTACTGTTTGCTATATAGTTGCTTTAACCTGGGGGACTTCGCTTCTGTTTTCTTTCTTTTCATTTCCTTTCTCATCATTATGGTGTTTAATGTTTCTGGTGTTATCCAGTCTTGCTTCTTCCTTTCCTGGAATCCCAAGCATGATTTGCTGCTTTCCTTGTATATTGTTGAAATGGTGTTGAAATTCTGGTCTATATCATCAGTCAATGTCTTTTCCTGACTTTTGGCAAATTGATATCGTTTCTTTATGTCGGCCGCAAAAGCTTTTCTGGTAAGGGAGTCCTTCAATTTGCTGATGTCAAACCTTTTCTGTGTAGTTACAGTTGGTCCAGCCCTTCTTAGTTTCACTTTCAGTTTTGCTACTACTAAATGGTGATCACTTCCCACATCTGCACCTCTTCTTACCTTCACATCTTGTAATGCATGTCTCCATCTACCGTTAACCATGATGTGGTCTATCTGGTTTCTGTCCCGTCCATTTGGTGATTCCCATGTTAATTTGTGAATTTCTTTATGTGGGAAAAGTGTTCCTCAAATGACCAGGTTGTTAATGCTACAGAAGTTTATTAGTTTATCCCCATTTTCGTTTGCTGTTCCGCTGCCGCATTTCCCCATTGTTCTTTCATTATATGTATTGTGTGTACCAACTTCCGCGTTGAGGTCTCCCATTACTATAATAAGATCATATCTAGGCGTGTCTTCCATTTCTTTCTGCAGTTGTTGATAGAATTCATCCTTGACCTCCTCATCGCTATCATTCGTTGGTGCGTAGCATTGTATTATTGTAGTGTTGGTGAATCTCCCTCTCAATCTTAATCTTATCAGTCTGTTGTTGATGGGTTTCCATTCGAGTAATGTCCTTTCTATTCCTTTCTGTAGAATAATGGCTACGCCTTCATTGTGCTGTCCATCCTCTCTTCCAGAGTAAAGTACTGTTTCTCCTGTTGCTGTTTTAACTTTTCCTGCCCCTGTCCATCTGCTCTCGCTTATCCCTAGAATGTGTAACCTATAGTTTCTCATTTCTGCCGTGACCTGTCTTAGTTTACCTGTCTCATTCATTGTCCTGACATTCCAAAATCCTATTCTTGTATCCTGTTTTGCGGTCAGGACATCCGTTTTCATGTCAGTGGCTTCCTTTCGGCTTTCACCACTGACAGTCATACGAGCCACAGACTCCGAATGTCCATCCCGCAGCAAAGTTTGTTCATTTATTGTTGTTTCTGTAACTTCATTGTTTTTTTTTTTACATAGACAGGGGTGTCAGCCCTATGCCAAAACCCCCAACCTGGAGGACCAGGGTACCAGCTTTTGTCTGACCCCTACCCACACAGACCAGTCCAGCTTGGTTAAACCTACCAGGAGTAAAACTCCCACTGGCATAGCTCTGGGATTGTCAGGGTACGCAAGCTGCCATACCGCTACAAGGTATAGGTACCATTGATGGCAAGGGTAATAGAACTGGTGATAGAATTATTGAAATGGTAGCATTACTTCTTCAATGAATTGTGAAACTGGTTTTGAAACATTTTTACTGAAATGTTGAACGAGTATTGATACATGGTATAAAGGTGTGTACACCAGAACAAACTGCTGCTTGGGAACAGCAACATCACCTTACTGATACAACCTTCACAACTATGCCAAAATCTTGTCACCAGATAGATTCTGCTGATGTGATACATTCTGCTGATTTGGTGAAATCTTGCAGTATTGATGATACGATTGTTCATCATGATAATTTTGGTGCTTCTTTTAGCCCAGTTCGACATACTTCAGTACGTCGCAACTCTAACTTTGACTCTTCTTATCTACTATTGCAGAAGAGGTTCCTTCGATTTTGTCTGACACAGACACTAACTTTATCGCTACGACTGAATCTACATCCAGTCACGTTGATTGTAACTTCTTTACTGCAATGACTAGTGTTTTCTCTGCTACATGTACGAACTTAATGTTAGTACATATCTATACCTTATGAGTTTCTTTACTTTTCTTACTGGGCCAGTTAGCTCAGTATCTTCGTCTCTTACTACTTTTTGTCATACTTACTGCTTTTCTTTTAAACTTCGACGTAGGTCCAAGTTTACTACTGTCTGTTTTTGCATCTTTATTGTATGCTTCTTGCTCTTTTTTCTTTGCCCAGTACACAGGCTATAACTTCAGCTCAATCTTTGAGATGTACGCATTTGTCAACTGCATTTCCTTTGTCTTGCGCAAAATCTCGGATTGTCAGCCATATTTACACTCTTACTCATCATTACACTCAACATGACGTTAGTATCATTTGTACATTCATGACTTTTCTCTACATAAATTACATGCTGCTATTTTTCTCCGACACTTTTATGACCCTGCTTAATTCAGGATCCTAAGTTCGTCTGTGTTACTTTTTCTGTTACCCTTTTTTGCGTAGCGGAGGAAGGTTTGATTAACATCGTACAGGGGTTGGAAGTTTACACAGCCACAGTTGATAGGTTAAAATTGGAATTGACTGTTGTATTGCATAAAATCCTACCTTTACCAAACAGAGATTTTCATTTGTGTTTTTTCACAGCAAATGCTTTTCCATGAGAGTCAGAGCTGCTATATTGATTGTTTGAGCTGTTTACCGGTGGTATTTATTGCAAGATTTGCTGTTCCTATGAAACCAGTCGGCAGTTTGACGCCACACTAGATGTTTTTGAACCTTCGTGCTCACAGGATGTTCCAAGATTATTGAACTTGTCCTTTCTATGTAACTTATTTAGAATAGTAGATAATATTGTATATTAGTATAGTATAGTATATTAGAGAGTATTGTATTAGGATATGATATAACTTCTTTAAGATTGTCGCAGAGTGAAGATAATTTGCCTATTTGAAATTTTCTGTCCATCCTGTATATTGCTTTATTTTCTGTCTATCCTAAGTTTCTGGAAAAAAAATGTTTCTCACGCACTAACTCAGGTGAAGCTTCGGTCAACCAGCGTATTTATGGCCTGTCTTCTTCCTCATTGCTAACACGTTTGAGCTCGGAACCAGCACGTACAGTTGTGACACTCAATATGCAAACTAATTTGCGGCGATACTTTTGCTATCGTGGGAACTTTAAAAAATGTAGCGGGTAAATCGAAAATAATTCTTTCTTTCTTTCTTTAAGAAACTAGTTTTAGACTTCACCTGGTGATAAGCATACTGAAAGAGAAAGACGCACTTTCTTGTAAAGTAAAACTGTGCATAGGGAGACTTGAGTTAAACAAACAAAGTGCCCTCTAGTTTAACTTACAGAATAATAATTCCGGAGCGGGTATGTAATCGCTTTTCCAGTATATAGCTCAAATATATAGATATGAAATATATTACTATCATGGTGAAAGTCTAAGTGTATTATATAAACGGCTTTCCTTTATCATGTATGTATCATAAATGCTTACGAAAATTCATTTATTTTCACTGCTTGTATTTTAAAGCGATGTTATGTTACAATGTTTGTATCATTCATAATTTCAATGATCATTTTACTTTTCAATGTTTGTAACATTAATGTATGAGCATATTAGTATGAATGCGGGAAGGAATGAACGGTGGAAAGCACAGGAGGATTCTCTAGCGGACCCTCATGTAACTTTGTCTGACAGGGGAGGAAGCAACAGTCTTGTTATTGTGTATGTACCTGGACTGGCCAGCTAATTCATTCACAGCAGACAGGAATGTTTAAGAATGGACTGACCTATTTTAGGAACGAGACGCATGCATGGATATCATCATGCCGACGCTGGACACTGCTTAAATTGTTCTGTTGTAATCTGCATGTTGCAGCAGAAGAGTAGTTACACATGTATTTTTGTTTTGTCTAACAGATTTATGCAATGCAAGTCTTGTCTCGTATTGCTGAAAAGAGGTTACCTTTGGCCAGTGGCCATATAGTCCTCGTCCACCAGTCACAATAATTCCCTTCAATTATTTCAATTACTTCAATTATTTCAATTATTCAAGTATTTCAAACATTCTCAACACCAAACCTCACCCTACCATACTCCACCCATTTTAACCCTCCATCCCACCTTTGGATATCGCATCAACTGTGGATATGTTACACCAATCTTGGATTTATAAAATCGTGTTCAGATTCTGTGCCCTTTGTGGATACCTTATTCGAACAGTGAAGTTAATTTCAAAGTATTGGATTACGTGATATTTTTTCCAAGAGAACACCAGGATATAAGTTGTTTCCAACATTCACACCAAAGGAACAAAGGAACAAACATTCATTTTCACACAAACAGTATTTCACATATTTTCCAGCAAAAGCTTATCAGGCCTGCAGGGAACTTTACTAACACAATTCATTCATAATCCTTTTGGTCACTATTTGTGTAATAATTTTTTTTCTTCTTTAAAATCAATCAAATTGTTGTGAGTTTGTTTTTCTCGTGATAATCTTTATTATTATGTGCTGTAAAATCCTTATTGATTTATTTACATTTCTAAATTGAAATAAATTGAGTTAACCTCGATAGGATTGTTCGTTCAGTTCAGACTACCAAATCCTCAATCTAACTTTACCCTACTATTTGTGAGTGACACAGTGTGTGCAAAAGAGAAATATTGTCGCCAGAGAAACAAACATTCATTTTCACACAAACGGTATTTCACATATTTTCCAGCAAAAGCTTATCAGGCCTGCAGGGAACTTTACTAACACAATTCATTCATAATCCTTTTGTTCACTATTTGTGTAATAATTTTTTTCTTCTTTAAAATCATCAAATTGTTGTGAGTTTGTTTTTCTTGTGATAATCTTTATTATTATGTGCATTACCATATTGTTTTTATACCACTGTGTTTTGATAAATGTTGAACGTATAACAATTGTAATGATGCTACTACTAGGTTTACTTAACTTATCATTACGATACATTTCGGTATTGTACATTCTTTTTGAAAAAAGAAAATGAAGACAAGAAAAAAGGTATTTTTTTCTGTTATTGTAATGTTTTTTCTTTGCCCAGCGCTTGATTGTGCGCTAGGGGTAACTATGTATAGTGATATTAGTACATTGAGAAAGTGTTTTTTTCTGAGGTTGTGATGTATTTTTTCTTTGCCCAGCGCTTGATTGTGCGCTAGGGGAACTATGCATAGCGATATTATTAATATTCATGTTTATAATAAGTTCATCATTGGTACTTTATTAGTTTATGGGAGCCGCGCTAGCGTAGTGGTTACAACACCGCTCTGGCGACCGGGTGATACAGGATCAAACCCGGGCGACGGCATTTGAGGATTTTTCGTCAACCGGGATTTGGACTGGATTAACTCGAGACCTGGCGAGGACATTTGAAGGAGTGTCATCGACCAGGGACTGGCGGCTCCTGAGCCGACCCAGCTGCAATGGGTACCTCCGAAATCGGCGAGTATTTGCCTGAATGGCGAGGGACACCTGTCTCTGTACAAGAAATAAATGGATACTCACCGTAAAATCAATGTCAGGTTAGACATAAATATAATAACCTGAGATTTCGCCTCGAGTATTAGCGGGCGTACGAGGAAAAAAAAAAAAAAAATTAGTTTATTAACTTGGTTATCATGCACATTATGCTATTTTTCAAATGGTAACTAGTTATTTGCTTTTGGTATAGATATGCAATCTTTGAAGGACCGAGGACTGGAATGGAACCAGGCCAGGAAGAAGACAGCTGATAGAATAGTCTGGCGCTCTCTCTTCCAAACCTCTACACCTCACGGTAGAAGGGGAACAACTGAGTAAGTAAGTATAGATATGCATTGTTTAATTTATTGTTTACCATGATATACCATTGTTTTTCTTTTTTTTTTTTTAAATTCTGATTGCATTGCTTTCTTTCATTGCTGCTCATTCTTCTTGTACTTCATCTGGTCTTTTCACTTTTCATTTTTCACTTATGATGGCATAGCTAGTCTATACTTCATATTTTTTTAATTTGTTGATCTTCGTATGCTTATCTCATTATCTTTCTATACTTCTTTCTTTTTACTTTACACTTACTTCTATCCCTCTTTTGTTCATTTTTGTTAACATGACTTAACATAGTGTAATCCTTATGTGTAGATATTATGATTGTATCGACCTCAAATATTTTGTTCGATGTATTTTTTCCCAACAAAAAAAAATGATCATATCATTTTTTTTCCCCTGGAGGTCGATGTAGTCTGTTAAGTCATATTTTTTATTAAAGGGAGTTAAGGTTCTGGTAATCTTTACCTTTATTGCCGTCGAGTATGTTTAATATGTGTATTTTCGTACCATTTAGAGTTAAGGTTGAGGTTAGGTTTAGGGTTACCCTAATTCTAATGCTGACTCAATACACATATTATACATACTCGATGTCTCTAAATGTAAAGATTACCCAGATTCAGGGTCAGAGTTTGAGTTTGTGTAGTCTGGTTTAGAATATACTTTTAATGGGTTTCCTTTTACGATAAACTGTTTACAGTCAAATTAAAAATATGACCCCAAAGATTACAATTATCCTGTCATTCAGGGGAACGAACTAAGCTGAAAATGGTGTTGTCATTTGGAATGAAAAACCCATCGTGGCAAAAGGGTTAATTTGTGGATTTCCGAATTGATAAATTCAATGCTATTCACTTGACCAGTTTCGGACAGGATGTAGTGATAATAACTGAGTAACTATGTGAGTATGTGTGCTTCTTCGATGATGTAAGCTTTTCAAAAACTTGAAAGAAGTGCAGTGCAGTGCAGATGAAGCGTTAAAAACTGTAAACTACCGGTACTGTTATTTCTAAAGATCAAGATGTCTGCACGTAAGCTGCGATATTATTTTCCATCAGTTCACAAAGATAACACTGGATTATTTAAGAGAGTCTCTTGATGAAGTACCGTAACCTACCCGCTTCGTATAGGGAAAAGTATGGAATTAGCATATGATGTATCAGACGGTGGACATGGGAAAATTGGTACCACCTGTCAAAGAGCATCTGTGAAATATTATTGGCCAGGCGTAGCTGAGGACACTGCTCAGTATGTAAATGCCTGTGCACAATGTAGCAAGGTAAAATCCCCAAGGTGGGAAACTCAACATTGCGACAGACATAAGCCTAATAATGAAAAAGAAACATAAACAGGTGGACATCGTGGGTACGCCAGCACCTTCTCACATCCAGTCTTCCAATAAACCAGTGACCATGGCAACTCTCCGTCTCGTACCGAGAGGGGAAACAACCATCCTGACCCGACACAATGTTGCTTGGAACTGGCTAAAAATAGTGTGGTTAGTCAGCCTACTTTGAAACTGAAACTAGGGGATAACCCCAGAAAAATTGGGAGCGGTAGAGTGGGCAATTGGCCTAATGCTCAGCTCTCTTCAACATAAGTCTATTAAATTAGCATTATGAGGGCACCGGCAACAGTGGTAGTTGGCCGGCCCCTACACAGTCCATTGACAGTATTTGTACGGACATGGATTGAGATTATATATTATAGCAATGCTAACAAGACAGTTGATTCTTGGTGCAGGAAATTCATTTCCCCATATTATATTACCTCGCCAGTGACATTTAGCTGAGGAAAAACCTGGTGAACATAGACTCTACCTGAATTGCAGGAAATTAACGGATAACAGAGTCACTAGCTAAACTAAGTAGAGGGCATTACCAGATTTCAATCAAGTCTGAGCTCAGACCATTGATGGCTGTGATCACTTCGGAGAGGCACTATGAATTTTATATGTTGCATTTTGGACTGGAAGATACTCCAGGTGTTTTAACCAGGATGATGAGGATTTTACTGGATCCCTTACACAACTCAGCTATCACCAATTTTACAGATGACATCCTCATAAATATTGCATCCTTGAGGAACATCTAACAACTCTGGACATGTCATTGGACAGACTCAGAAGAGTAATGGTGAATATTAATTGATAATCAGCAACTGGACAGGCAGCAGCACATGAGGTATTATCCCTGGATCTCAGAAGGTTGAGGCAAATTTCTTGAGTAGTGACTACTTGAGTAACCCACCTGCAGGAAACCAGGAGAGAAGGGAGGCAGATTGAACCCCATTGAAAGAAATCCGTGATTGTAAATCCAGACAGGAAAGCTCCACCAGGTTGTTCAAGTATGGTCTATGAATTTGCAGTCATACGACGATAGAATACATTGCAGGAAGGTCTAACACCTGTGCAGATCTACTTTCAAGAATTCCATATCCAGAGGACGCACTACAACAAACCATTCCAAAAAAGGTTTTTGAAACTTCCACTGAAAAAGATGAAAACACGAAGGAAATAAATATAATTAACTCCAACCAGCAACATGACAGTTCTGAAAATCGTACGACAGATACATACGACTCAAATCTAGAGAATGCACAGGGTTTTGACTTCCACACAGAGCAAAATAAAGATGCTGAAATAATCAAGATAATTAAACAAGTGAAAGATCACCCCAACAAAGTGAAAGACTTCACTATCCTGCCATTTGATGAGGTACTATATCGCATAGATGAAAAACAAGAAGGACGTTTACAAAAGTGTGTACCCCAACACTTAGTTGGAATAATTTTGTCCCAGTTTCATGATGAGAACAGACATATGGGACGCGATAAAACCACAGATGTTATTAAGAAGAGATATTTTTGGTCCTCTATGTACAGAGACATAGTGGAATACGTAGCATCTTGCAAAATTTGTAAAGCCAGAAACATGAGACCCGACAAAGCACCATTACAAAAGATGTCACCATCTCACTTTCCCATGGAAATGATCTCCATTGATATCTCAGGACCACGCCCTCTGACCCATTCAGGCAAAACCGATATATTCTTCATTTGGTAGATCAATATTCCGTTTGGCCGGAATCATACCCACTTAAAGATATAACATCTTCCACGGTTACTGACATTTTCTTGCAAGAGTTCATCCCAAGACACGGATGCCCAAAAAGAATTATTTCCGATAATGGAAAACAATTTGTCGGGAACCTTTTAGCTTATATAGACCAAATTCCAATGGCCGAAATGAGCGAATGCATTCAACCATGCATGACGTCCTAGCGAAGTATATACAGGACAACACACAGTACTGGGATGTATACCTCAACCAAGCACTTGAAGCGATACGGGTTAATACTAATGATACAACCGGACTTTCCCCATTTTATATGCTCTACGGCAGGGAACCAATATTTCCGCTTGACAATTTATTACAGCCACAACGGAAATACTCAGGCGAAGACCCCATCGAAATTATTATCCGAGAAAAGTTCAAAGCACATCAAATTGCACACCGCAATGCTACGAAAGCTTTTAAGAAAATGCAACGAGCACACGACAAAAATGCTATCCTGTAAGAATTTCATGTTGGAGAACTAGTATATTACAAAAAACATGTACGGAACTCAAAGTTTGACACACGTTGGACAGACGGTTACAAGATACTTGAGAAGACCACCCCAACCAACTATATTTTGTGGAACGAGGAGAAAAATTTAACCACAAAAGCGAACGTTACACAGTTAAAGAGAGATAATCATCGCCCCATAGTAAGGACAAATCTCGCCACAGATAGACCGACGAGAACAGCAACTCTCCACTATCAACCGTCCAGCTCATTATCTAACACTGCCTATGGTGAATTTGAAATTGACGATGAACAACCAGTTATGACCCACACTCAGTCGAATGATGCCATAAACCGACTGTGTCAGTTCAGAGATAATTCAGACAGCGAAGATGACATCCCACTTGCAGAATTAAGAGAAAGACTTCAATACAGAGATGCAAGATTACAGAATGAAGAATCTAACAAACCCACTTTAGATTTGCATGAAGATGAAACCCCACAGCAGGTGATAACAAATCAAACATATTATAGATCAGAGGTGCCAACTACAAGCTCATATCAGTCAAACGAAGAGTGGAGCAGTGACGACGACATTTCTCTTCAGCGAATGCGAGATCAGAGAATAGATCAAGCCCCTATTACTTCAGATGAGGAACAACATACCACGCAGTCTCAAAATACAGATGCTGAATTATCCACGCACACCCTTGCTGAGATCATAGATAATGCTTCTCGACCACTGATAAGAGCAGAATCCGACATCGATACACTTAGTCCACTTGATAACCAGGACACCACGACAAATGAACTTTTCACTAACATTAGGTCAACCACCAAACGTCCATATGTGACTTTTTCTGACGATTCCATACCCAGTGCGAAATATATACGACCATCACAAGAGCATGTCAGAAATAAAATACTTCGCAAACGTCGTCCTACACAGATAAGCAAATCAAGTCTTCAACACTTACCTCCCACACCATCATTACCAACTTCATGTCGAGCGATGGTAGGCACAACGCTTTCAACCCAACTGCAACGTACGACAGTCGCCTATCCAAACGTGAGATAGCACTGTTAGAACTCGCCAAACTTCTGCAGAGAGCGATTTTAGTACTGGTTTTACCACCCCACTACATCAGTACTCACCAGCCTTATTTTAGGCCGAACTGATATTTTACATCTTTATTTTCTTTTTCACGAGAGATGTCAGCCCCTTTGCATCACCATACTACTGCCCATGGTAGTATTCGCAGCGAGAGATGTCAGCCCTTTTTCATCACCATACTACTGCCCATGGTAGTATTCGCAGCGAGAGATGTCAGCCCTTTTTCATCACCATATTACTGCCCATGATAGTATAGGCAATGACAGATGTCAGTGCCACACCAGTAAAACCTATGATCGGTAACAGCAAGTTATGTAATGATCAGTGATTTTTTAGTCCTTAAGGACACAGACAAACATTGTATCACAAGACATATGTGTGATATTAGGTACTTTCATTATGTTATTTACATTGTTTTATTCATTGATACCAATTTGAAGTGCATATGCTTAGGATAATGCTTACAGATCTTATGATAAGATTTCAGAAAATTAGACAAGCCAATCGCACTAGGCGATCCATACTTCCTTTTATAGGAAATGCGCTGGAGTACATTTTTTTTAGTACTGCTACTGACTCTAATTATGGCAACTTACAACAGAAGCAAGGAAACCAACTTACAACATGCCATACCAGACTTAGCTACAAAGCAGGAGAAGAGAGAACATGTCATTGGCAAAAGCCTAACTATTGTGAATAGCACACAAAAATGCTATTGCATCGAATCGGAATAGAATAAATGACCTCAGATCAGTGATGATACACTTAACGAATTTTATCGATGTATTGTTTGAAAATGATGATGAGAACATAAAATGTTATGCACAAGAACTTAGCCACGATGATAAGCTAAACGAGATTGCCTGGTTAGGCAACATTTATTAGCATTAATTATTTTCACTATACGGAGTGGTCTGCTTATATTAAGTACAAAGTTATATATGAATACTTGGTTAAGAACAGAGTCCTGTCAACACTACTGCTGATGGTGACAACCAAATGAATCCTCATGATATCACCCACAGAAAGTGTTACTGAGAACGTCCCCATGACTACATTTACTCCCCATCCCATCACCTACCCGCTTGTACCCCCGCTAACGCTACTGTGACATGTCGGTAGTAGAACATACTCATCGCAGTAACACTGCTTTGCACTGTAGTTATACCCATGTAGAGCCCATGATGTTGGGACAGACAGGAATATTTCGCAAAGTGCGATACAAAAAAAAAAAAAAATGTTGATGAAGTCAAACCCACATGAATAACATTGTTACGTTAAAGTTAACATACATTTATACTGACAGGCACATACATTATTGGATATCCCTTCCAAGGATTAGTCACTACAGTTTTAAACTGTTGTTGTTTATCCATCCATCATGCAATTGTTTGGTAAAAGTTGAGAAGAAAACCTTGTACATATTTTTTTTTTTTTGCTTCACAATTGAACATTTTCTAGAGAAGAAAACGGTGTTCAGGCATACATTTTTTTTTTTTTGACAAAAAGAAATGACAGTGCAGGTGCATCCAAGACTATTATCAGTCGCGCATAATTCACTGACGACATTCCTCTCCACATACATTCTCACTTACTTGTTACGGTAGAATAGGGTCACATGCTGACTGATAGCTACATTTTTGTGTGAAAGTTAAATTTGAATATTACAAAAGATGAGATTACTCAGTACGTCTTTATGCCGGACAATGAGCTGTCATTGGCAATAGATGTTTTAAAGACATCAAATGTCTTCTGTAAAATCACTGACCTCAGTGACAGAAGAGATGTCGCACTGTATTTATGTATAATAACTTGACAAAATGTTTGAAGTTCATTGAACCCTATTAAGTTTGTGTTTGGTTTATTGTATTGCCATTGAGATGCCACGGATAGGCAAAAGTTTAAACGAGTCATATTGTGATGACTTGTGAGATTTAATTGTTTGAGGACCTTGTCATGAAATGTTAGTAACACTGTTGTTAACTCACCACAGTTTCACACCTATTGATACCAACAGAAATATATGTGAAGTCAGTATTACCGGCAATGCGAGCAGGGAAGGTCAAAAGTTTTGCTCACATCACAGGCGGTGGTTTAACTGAAAACATTCCCATTGTTCTGTCCACTGGAGTGGGTGTCAGTTTGGATGCTAGCAAATGATCATTCCTCCTATATTCGGTTGGTTACAGTACATGGGGAAGATCTCAGATCTTGAAATGTCTAGGACATTTAACAGTGGCCTTGGGGCAGTTCTAGTTGTGGGACAAGGTGATGTTGCTGACGTTATCTCCATTCTGTCAGACAATGGGGGCAGACCTGTTGTTGTTGGTTCAGTGGTCAAAGTTCAAGATGAGGCAGAAAAGGTTCGTATTGAACACCTCAGACCCTCGTTTCTTGTAAGTTGGCCCAGGCCCAAAGTACCTGAGCAGAGGAAGAAAGTTGCAGTTCTTATTTCAGGATCAGGGAAAAATCTTCAAGCTCTGATAGACCACACACAAGACAAATCCAAGCACTCTGCTGCAGAAATTGTTTTGGTAATATCTAATGTTGCAAATGTGGCAGAACTGGCCAGAGCAAAGAAGGCAGGAATTAAAACTGTGGCGATTGATCACAAGGATTACAAGTCCAGGTCTGAATTTGATGTAGCAGTCCACGAAGTTCTGGTGCAGCATGGGATAGAGTTAGTTTGCTTGGCTGGGTTCATGAGGATTCTGACAGGAGAGTTTGTGAAAAGATGGACAGGACGGATGTTGAATATTCATCCATCCTTGCTTCCATCTTTTAAGGGAGCTCATGCTCAGAAGCTAGCATTGGAGGCTGGGGTTCGAGTCTCTGGCTGTACCATACACTTTGTTGCTAGGGAAGTGGATGCTGGGGCCATAATTGCCCAAGAGAGTGTTCCAGTTTATCCAGGCGACACAAGAGACATGCTGGCTGAGCGAATAGAAACAGCGGAGCATGTTGCATTCCCTTCTCCCTTAGAGATGGTTGCTAGTGACAGAG
Organism: Oreohelix idahoensis; assembly: GCA_024509875.1. Classification (NCBI taxonomy): domain Eukaryota; kingdom Metazoa; phylum Mollusca; class Gastropoda; order Stylommatophora; family Oreohelicidae; genus Oreohelix; species Oreohelix idahoensis. The sequence goes on along the minus strand of JAMPIV010021048.1, from coordinate 20,163 downwards.
TTAAGCTGGGGTCAGACGGGAAGCTGGTGTGGAACTGGTAGTGGTATTTTGCGATGGATAAACTGGTTTTGGTACTACCTCAGTGCAGTGTTTAACTGGTGTTAGAACTTTTTTTTACTGAAAGGTTGAACAGGTATTCGTACTTCATGAATGAGATGTTGGATGGTTATTGATATTCCATGAGTGAAATGTCAAACTGATAATAGAATTGTTGGTAATAGAACTGGTGATAGAATTATTGAAATGGTAGCATTACTTCTTCAATGAATTGTGAAACTGGTTTTGGAACATTTTTACTGAAATGTTGAACGAGTATTGATACATGGTATAAAGGTGTGTACACCAGAACAAATTGCTGCTTGGGAACAGCAACATCACCTTACTGATACAACCTTCACAACTATGCCAAAATCTTGTCACCAGATAGATTCTGCTGACGTGATACATTCTGCTGATTTGGTGAAATCTTGCAGTATTGATGATACGATTGTTCATCATGATAATTTTGGTGCTTCTTTTAGCCCAGTTCAACATACTTCAGTACGTCGCAACTCTAACTTTGAACAGTTACATCCTTACTCTGGTGGGCACTTGTTCTATGTGGGGAGAGGTGGTAGCCCTGTCATCAATTGATTCGAAACATGTGGCAGAGGCCTTACTTACAATATTCACAAGATTAGGATTCCCGCATCAAATCTTGACTGATAATGGCTCACAGTTCAAGGGGAAACTAACGGAAGAAGTTTTTAAGCTATTTCAAGCCAGACACTTTCATTGTAGTCCATGCTATCCACAAGGGAACGGCCAGGTAGAGAGGTTCAATGGGACTTTCATTTCTATCCTGAGGAAGCTGGCACATGAGAAACCTGATATGTGGGATCAATTTTTGCCCGCTGCGTTGTTCGCGTACCGGGAAGTACCACATAGTTCAACCGGGATGGCACCCGCAACCCTGTTATTTGGGAGGCCAATAAAAGGTCCATTAGAAGCATTATTGAGGACCTGGACAGATGAGAAGGCAGAAGAGACTTACTTCATTATATCAATATGTGAACGAGCTGACCACTCATCTGAAAGCTGGATGGAAACTGGCAAATGATAATTTGAGACAAGCCAGGAAGAAACATGCAGCTTATTTTAATAGGAAGGCAAAGGACAGAGAATTAGCTGTGGGAGAGAAAGTGCTTCTTCTACTACCCGGCAGCAATAATAAGTTGCAAATTGGATGGCAAGGTCCATATACGGTTCTAGAGAAGGTGTCTAGAACAAACTATAAAATTGACAAAAAGGGGAAGGAGAAGATATATCATGTGAACCTTTTAAAGAAGTATCTGGACAGACAAATCCAGGAAGGCACCCCCTTACTGACCTTGGCTATCGCAGCTGAAATGAAAAAGGAACCACTCACCTCACATGAATACCCATTACACCCCTGTGAGACAGCCGCACAGTAAAAGTCAGTAAGCACCTGACTAAAAATCAGAGGGAGAGAGTTCAACAGGTTCTGGAGGAACATAGGGATGTGTTAACAGACAAACCAGGGCATACTAATTTGCTACAGTATGACATGAAGCTGGTAGACTCAACACCAATCTGTATGAGAGCCTATTCTGTTCCGTTCGCTACGGAGAAGGCATTGAAAGAGGAGATAGATTATTTGTTGAAAGAAGGGATTATTTCTCACAGTGAATCTTCTTTTAGCTCCAGTGTCGTTTTGTTGAGGAAACCGTCTGGGGAACATAGACTGTGCATAGATTACAGTGTGATGGAGTTACTGTGATTTAGTCTTCAATAGGCCCCATTTCGTTTTCTCTTCGTAACTATTGAGTTTGCCATTTTTGTCTTCCCTCTATTAAAGATTGGGAAGTATTCTTTTTTCTCTCTGAATAATAGGGGTGTTTAGATTTGTTCTGTAGGTAAAGTAATTGCGGGTTTTTTCGTTAGGGATTAATGTAAGTTAGTATTGAAGGGCACCAGTCTTCTCGTTTCTAATAATCGCGATCTTGGAATTCCATTTTTTGCGTTGTTAAATTTATCGCTGTCATTTTTCGGGGGGGAAGGGGAGATGACCCCTACCCAGGTAACGTTCAGCTTACGGTAGAGCGAATCACATTTTGATTTTGCTCACGCAAACAGACGTCGTTAGGTAACGTTACGTAGCCGGAAATACGCGCGCATTTAAAGGAAGCAAGAATACACTGGTTCTAAATTTAGAGATGAGCGCATGGAAAGTTTTAGATTATCTTTAATTCTATTGGTTGTAGTGAGACGCTAAGCCTCAAGTAGGTCGGGGGTCAGCATGGTTAAATCTAAGATAAAGTAGCGCTTTTCGATTTAGCGGTCTCTTTCTGCAGAAATGCTGGGCCGTGTATCCAAGCATATTGTCGGCTTCTAACGCTGAACGCAGTATTGGTATGTCAGTAATTTAAAGTAGCGTGGTAATTAAATCTAGTTTCTCTAATAGAGCCATAGTCCGTTCTAATTTAATTTATTTTTTGAACTTTATAACTTGTAACGCCATCATTTATTTCTACAGTGATAGCAGTGTCTATGAGTGATAAAGAGATATTACGTAGGTGTGCTCCGTAGATTTAATAGAAAGTCTGTAGAAATACACGCATCCTAGATTTATATTCTTCTTCTTCGATCCTTAACCACCGACCGTCAAAGCAGTCAGTGGCCATCACGCCTAGTGGCGTCTTGTAGGGCAACAACAAATTGATTCCACTTTGCACGGTCGGTGGCCATCCTTCGTACAGTGCCCCAACTCTGGTTCATTCTTTGCATCTCAGCCTCCACAGTCCTCCGCCAAGTTGTTTTTGGTCGGCCTCTCTTTCGCTTTCCTTCAGGGGTCCAAAGCATAGCTGTTCTTGTGATGGCATCGGGGTCTCTTCTGAGGACATGACCAACCCAGCTCCAGCGTCTGCCAGCTATGATGGTATGCATGTCCTCTTGCTTGCTACGAGTAAGCAGATCTTGGTTGGTGATGGTATTCGGCCAAAAGATTCGGTGAATTTTTCTTAGGCATGTTGTGTGAAATGAGGACAATTTTGACATTTCCTTCTCTGTGACTCTCCAGCATTCCGCATCATAGAGAAGCACAGAAAGCACGCAACTCTGATATAATCTTAATTTTGTGCTTGTGCTGTATTGGGAGGACTTCCAGATGTTATTTAGGCTAAAGAAGGCTGTTCTTGCCTTATTCATTTTGATGTCTTTGCCTGCCCCACCATCTGGTGTCACTATGCTTCCTAGGTATGTGAAGGTATCTGTCTGTACCAGTTGCTGATTCCTTACTGATATGGGCTCAGGGTTGCTCACATTGAGCGCCATGACCTCAGACTTCTTTAAATTGATGTTCAAGCCCACCTGCTGGCTAAATTTATTAAGTCTATCCGTTTTTTCCTGGATGTGTTGATGTGAATGTGCCAGCAGTGCAATGTCATCTGCATATTCCAGATCTTCCAATGTTGAAAATGTAGTCCATCTTATTCCTCTTGGACTGCCCTCCGTTGTCTGGCGCACCACCCAGTCTATGACTGTCAAAAATAGAGTGGTTGATAAGGGGCATCCCTGTCGCACTCCTGTCTTCACCTCGAAGGTTAGGTTGCTCTGCCCAACACTACACGTAAAGTTGGCATAGAGGCTTTTTATGATTGACACTATGCAGCTTGGAATTCCATAAGCCCTCAGTATTTTCCATAAACTGTCCCTATGTATGCTGTCAAAAGCCTTTTCAAAATCAACAAAATTTATGTAAAGCTGTCTTTGCCATTCTGAGCACTGCTCTACAATGTTCCTGAGAGCGAATATATGGTCTACACATCTTCCGTTCCCTCTAAATCCCGCCCGCTCCCTCCTCAGTTTGTAGTCTACTGCCCTTGAAATTCTCTGTATAATTATCCTGCCCAGTATTTTGCTGGGAACTGAGAGAAGAGCGATTCCTCTCCAATTATTGCAGTCTGAAAGATCTCCCTTCTTGGGCAATTTGACAATTATTCCTCTGTTCCACTCTGATGGTGTTGTCCCCGTTTTCCACACCTGTGCAAACAGTGGTTCTAACAGCTCCGCTGCCAGCTCAGGGTCTGTCCTAAATAGCTCTGCATTTAAGTTATCATGGCCCGGAGCTTTACCATTCTTTAACCCTTTGATTGCTGTGATGATCTCTTCCCCTCGCGGAATGTCTGCACTTACATCTAGATCGTTTTCAGCCTCAGGAACATTCAATTGTGTCTCTGGTATTTCCTTGTTCAGAGTTTCTCTGAAGTGCTCTGCCCATCTTGTTTCCTGTCCCTCTGCTGTCTTGATGAGATTTCCTTGCTTATCTCTTACTAATGTAATATTGTTTGCACCTTGTTTTCCGCTGATGAATTTAGTTATTTTGTATACTGTGCTTTGTTCATTTCTCAGTGCTGCCTCTTCTGCCTGTTTTGCAAGATCGTCTAGGAAATTCCTTTTGTTGGCTCGGGTTTGGCGTTTAACTTCCCTGTCCAGTTGACTGTACTGTTCGCTATATAGTTGCTTTAACCTGGGGGACTTCGCTTCTGTTTTCTTTCTTTTCATTTCCTTTCTCATCTTTATGGTGTTTAGTGTTTCTGGTGTTATCTAGTCTTGCTTCTTCCTTTCCTGGAATCCTAAGCATGATTTGCTGCTTTCCTTATATATTGTTGAAATGGTGTTGAAATTCTGGTCTATATCATCAGTCAATGTCTTTTCCTGGCTTTTGGCAAATTGATATCGTTTCTTAATGTCGGCCGCAAAAGCTTTTCTGGTAAGGGGGTCCTTCAATTTGCTGATGTCAAACCTTTTCTGTGTAGTTACAGTTGGTCCAGCCCTTCTTAGTTTCACTTTCAGTTTTACTACTACTAAATGGTGATCACTTCCCACATCTGCACCTCTTCTTACCTTCACATCTTGTAATGCATGTCTCCATCTACCGTTAACCATGATGTGGTCTATCTGGTTTCTGTCCCGACCATTTGGTGATTTCCATGTTAACTTGTGAATTTCCTTATGTGGGAAAAGTGTTCCTCCAATGACCAGGTTGTTAATGCTACAGAAACTTATTAGCTTATCACCATTTTCGTTTGCTATTCCGCTGCCGCATTTCCCCATTGTTCTTTCATTATATGTATTGTGTGTACCAACTTTCGCATTGAGGTCTCCCATTACTATAACAAGATCATATCTAGGTGTGTCCTCCATTTCTTTCTGCAGTTGTTGATAGAATTCATCCTTGACCTCCTCATCGCTATCATTCGTTGGTGCGTAGCATTGTATTATTGTAGTGTTGGTGAATCTCCCTCTCAATCTCAATCGTATCAGTCTGTTGTTGATGGGTTTCCATTCCAGTAATGTCCTTTCTATCCCTTTCTGTAGAATAATGGCTATGCCTTCACTGTGCTGTCCATCCTCTCTTCCAGAGTAAAGTACTGTTTCTCCTGTTGCTGTTTTAACTTTTCCTGCCCCTGTCCATCTGCTCTCGCTTATCCCCAGGATGTGTAACCTATAGTTTCTCATTTCTGCCGTGACCTGTCTTAGTTTACCTGTCTCGTACATTGTCCTGACATTCCAAAATCCTATTCTTGTATCCTGTTTTGCGGTCAGGACATCCATTTTCATGTCAGTGGCTTCCTTTCGGCTTTCACCACTGACAGTCATACGAGCCACAGACTCCGAATGTCCATCCCGCAGCAAAGTTTGTTCATTTGATGTTGTTTCCGTAACTTCATTATTTTTTTTACATAGACAGGGGTGTCAGCCCTATGCTAAAACCCCCAACCTGGAGGACCAGGGTACCAGCTTTTGTCTGACCCCTACCCACACAGACCAGTCCAGCTTGGTTGAACCTACCAGGAGTAAAACTCCCACTGGCATAGCTCTGGGGATTGTCAGGGTACGCAAGCTGCCATACCGCTACAAGGTATAGGTACCATTGATGGCAGAGATTTATATTAATTTACAGAATATTCTGAAGCGCATGTATTTTATTTCCTTGAGAGTTTAATTCTGATAAGTCTCATTTAAAAAATACGGGAACGGATTTTCGGGAAATTTAATCACGTGGTTACCGGGATTTATTTGAGTAGGAATTCTGGATGGATAGAGTAGATAATTAAGTATTTTTCTATCTGTGAAAAGTATAATAATTGCAGGGAAACCACGTGGGGTAGAGGTGAAAGGAAATTTATGGTGCCTTAAGTGGTTGTGGAATTAAATATTATGCAGAGTAGTATTTGAGTTTTTATGTAATGGGATTTAATGAGTTCTAGGAAATATAGTCTATCGAGATATATATATTTCTGTGCGTAGAGATGTAAGATATATAAATGTACTGAGGAATTTTAAACACGGGTGTGCATTAAATGTTATGTATTCTATTTTGCGTTTGGGGGGAACGATGATAAGGTCCTGAGACCGCTTACAGAGTTAAAGTAGGCCTAAGTACGGGAGGTTTCCCTACCTGTTTTTAATGTTTTAAGGCCTGAGGCAAGCTGTGTATAATTAGTATTGATCAGTGAGTCTGGGGTTTACTAGACAGGCAGGGGGTTGTTGGGAATAGCTGACCCAGGGTCAGGAAATATTTATGTATCGTTGTGCACAAGATGAAAGGGGGAGAGGGGAAATAGGGGAGCAGTCTTCGTTCGGGTGTTTACATGTTTGTGCTAGATTTGAGTGTGACTGAAGCATCCACTGTATACGTTTTATATGTAAGTTTATTATATGAAAGTATTTTGGTATTGTAGTACAGAGTGGCATTTCTTTTGTGTCCACAGCAGTGGTCACAGCACGAAGAGCGGGGGTTGCCAATAAATCTTGTTCCTGACAGCTGGCAAAGGTAGCCAGTCTTCTCAGGAGAGAAAAGGAGAGAAAAACGCCAGAGGCGTAAGAGCTTGTACCTTGGTGGGGTATCGGCTCTGAGTATTGTGGCCCCAGAAACAGAGAGAGAGGGGGAGCGAGGAAGAGCAGGTCGAGACAGCGACGCAATCTTCAGAGAAAGGGTTTTCTTAAGACCTGGAGCTCTAAGCTCATACACACCCATAGAACCCAAGCCAGCGGGTTGGTGTGTCTTTTTTTTAGCCTCGGTCACAATAATACCAAAGTGCCTAAACCCAAATGAGGGGTAACATAGCAAGGGAAAAGCAGCTTTCTTTTCGCCAAATAGAGAAGCCTCTACAGTCTACGGCAAGTGCCTAGTCCATATTTTCAGAAGTCATCTGAAGTACGAGTCAGAACCAGGAAGAGAGGGATATCATTTACCGGTTGCTGAAATGAAACGAGAGAAGCAAGGCAGGAGAAGTGGTGAGAGAGATGGTGAAAATTATATCAGGGACCTGTAGAGTCTCATATTGTTCTTAGAGGTTAGTCTCTGAGCCTTCGAGTTAGAAGTCTATTACATAGCAGTGCAGAGTGTGACTTAGTGGCGTATACCGCTGACAGAGTTAGCAGCTGTGCAGATAGTCTTCATGCAGGGTCAGCAGCCATTGACAATAGAGATAGTAGTGTAATAGAGAGTGGTGGCTACAGTTGATGCCCACTAAATTAGATGGTAGTAAGAATCCAATTAATCATTCTGATTTTGTTTCCCCAGCAAGGTGAATGAATGAGTGAGAGTGGTTGGGTTCATATTTTGATGTGTCTTAAAAATTTAAATTGAGTCTTTTGTTTATTTCCAGGTCAGTGCAAACCTGGCACGTTATATATATATATTGTTGTTACTATGTTATGAACTTATGTGGATTTGTATAATAAACTTATTTAATGTTCACTGGATCAGCTTCTTCACTATATAGTCCTTAAATGTTGTCTGTATAGTGGTGTCTGTAGTATTAGTTTACCCTTATCTCCTTTAGTTTGTTAACGGTTGTCAGAGGGCGGTGAGTTTATAGCAATTCTTGAAGTCACGATTTGGCGAGGAAGATTTAATTTCGGTTATCATCCTCGGGCCAATAGACTCACCTTACTACATTCACTGTCATTTCTCATAAATAAATCTATTATCTTAGTCTTTTCTCACACTAGGGTCTTGTCCTACACTTGGACATAACTCTAACTTAAATCCAACTCGTGACATACAGGAAACTGAATGCTGTCACAGGTCAGGTGGATCCATTACCTGACACAAAACAGTTATTTGCCAGACTGAACAAGGCAAAATATTTTTCGAAGGTGGATCTTAGCAAAGGCTATTACCAGATTCCAGTGAAGCCTGAAGTTAGACCTTATTTAGCTTTTAGCACCTCGGAAGGGCATTATGAATTCAACGTTACCATTCGGATTGAAAAATGCTCCAAGTGTATTTTCTAGGATGATGCGCAAATTGTTGGATCCCTTGAATAATCCATGTATCACGAATTTCATGGATGATATCCTCATCGCCACAGAAACATTTGAAGAACACATTAACTCTCTGAATATGCTATTTGATAGGCTCAGAGAAGCGAACTTGACTGCTAGACCAACAAAATGTTGTATTGGATGCAAAGAGTTGGAATTCTTGGGACATACTGTATATCAGGGTAACATGACCCCTGACCCCAAGAACTTGGAAAAACTGCAGAGAGCACCTAGACCGCAAACAAAAAAAGATGTGCGATCATTCGTGTCGTTGTGTGGGTTTTACCAAAAATATATCAAAAATTTTAACTCTTATCTGTGCTCCTCTGACTGATTTGACTCGCAAGGGCAATCCAGATAAAATTGTTTGGTCAGCGCAGTGTGAATTGGCATTCCAAGAGTTAAAGGAAAAAACTCACTAGCAAGCCTATTCTCAAATTGCCTGATTTGACTCAGGACTTTGTGGTGAGAACGGACGCAAGCAATGTAGGCCTGGGGGCTACTTTGTTGCAAAGGTCCTCTTCACCAAATGGGGAACTGAACCCAGTTGCTTATGCTAGCCGCAAGTTGAATAAAGCGGAACAAGGCTATTCCACAAGCGAAAAAGAGTGTTTAGCGTTAATCTGGGCAATAAAGAAGTTCCAAATATATCTGTATGGTAGAACATTCGTGGTCCAAACGGATCATCAGCCTCTCGTATTCTTATCTCAGGCCAAGCATGAAAATGCTAGATTGTTACGTTGGTCTTTATTGTTACAACCATATCAATTTCACATTGAATATATCCCGGGGTCACAGAATGTCGGTGCAGATTTCCTCAGTAGGCACCCCTGTGATCAAATTTAGAGTAGTTAGCAGGCGTAAGAGGTTAATTTTATCTATGTGTATCACTGGTTTGGAACTTGCATTAGTGCATGTTCTCAGGTGGGGAGATGTGTGGTGAAAATGCAGTGATACAACGTTAAAATCCTCTATTTATAAAGATAAACGTTAAAATAAAATGTAGGGATAAAATATAGATAAGATACTATGCTACATTGTTGCCCACGCCATCGTGTTCTAGTGTCATTGAAAATCAACTAGTTATAACATGGAGACAAAATGCCTATTCGTTTAGACGGGGTAGAAACGGAGAGAAAAGGAAAAAATGATGCGGTTTGCACGCGTGCTTGAATCTAAAAACCTAGCAGACGCAAATTTGTAGTTTATAAAAAAAAATTACGCCACTAGTTGACACAATGTAAGAAATTGGACACAAAAAATGACTTTAGCTCTCGTTAGAAACAGACGTATCTTTGAAGTTTTACAGTAAATAGTCGTTTTAGTTTGAATATAGCGGCAAACGCCGTGAACGAATTGTGAAAACAAATTTCAAGACTAACATTGAAAAAATATGTACTTTCTTAATAATAAGTTTAGAAGAATAAAAATTAGCTAGTTTGAAAGTCCATCTGTTTCTGAGAAATAAAATACTTTTAATTACGAAGACGGACAGATAACACGGAAGATATTGACGAAAGACTGTATTGTTCAATACAGACGAGCAGACAGTTTTTTGTGCATACATTCACTAAAGTTACATTTTGACACGTCCTTGAGACTAACAAAGAAAAACATTACATGTGGAAAAGGGGCAGACTAGGCGGATAGAAGCTAAAAATAACTTAGCATTGAAATCTTAGAAGTAGGGGAGAGACAAAATTTGTGGTTTTTTTGTTGTAGTTAGTCCAAAAACAAGTGTAATTTTGGGAAAACCCAAGTTCGGATGGACAGACAGACAGAAAAATACTACACACTAGACTGAGACTGGACCTAAATTGGACTTTTGTAGTTAAATATTTGAACTGTAGAGGGGAAGTACTCCGATTGGACAAAATAGTAATACTATTGAAAAAAAGTAGCCGGCAAGTTGCCATTTGTTGAAGACTGTCCACAGACATAGATCGTTGATGCTTAGAAGTGTGACGACCATTAAAGATATAGAATATTTCCAGTGGGATGCCATAGTCTAGCCAGCAGCTCAGCTGAGTTTGTGCTAGTACAACGTATCTGTGTTTTCATTTTGAATTGTGGTAAGGGAAAAATTATTCAATTTTATTTAACAATTCTGAGTGATTGATACTGCCATATAATGAAAAATGATTATGACAAGTGAGTACTTATTCTAAGTCCCCAGCGACAGTCCGGGGCCTAGAGGAGTATGAATAAAATGAAAAAACATATCCAAGAATGTAGAATACAAATCTTTATTTCAGGAGATCAGTGGGAACATATCACCCACCTTATTATATGGAAAAAAGAGATTAATGAAAATATTTCAGATGCAGTGCAGTTCATAGAGGAATGGGGAACTGGTGCTATTTGAGAACAGCTTGGATGAGATGTGCTGGGTCGATCAGATAGATCTGATCATGTCTTGTTATTTTGTATTAGGGTTAGTAAACATGGTGAAGTAGGCAGTGTGTTAACACATGGCCAAATTTTGTGGTTTCAGAGTTTCTTGGTCTGGCACTGTGCTAGAACAGGGTTAGGTAAATAAATTGTAAATAACTATATATTATTTGAATTTAAGTTCAAGTTTGTTTGATATTCATTTACATTGATAGATAGACTATATTAAATACCCCTAGATAAACTTGTCAACATAAACAACACATATTATCAAAGGTGAATCTATGAAAGGAGCAAATAGATCTTCAAGACATACCCTTTCAACCCCTGAGATTTATACAGCTGGATTCTAACCTTTGATGTCAATACACCCTATTTCTTTTCAGAAAAGGGGGTATTACTTGCAAGACCAGTCTCTTAGCTGGCACTATCCTGGTATCATCTGATACATCTTTTTGTCCAGGATATGTTACATATTATAACATTAAAAACCTTACATGACAATTATAAACAAAGACACTGTAAAAACCTACTGTCTTCTTCTGCGTTCGGTTTGTAGTCATGCTAAATCTGCAGGCCTGTCGCCAGGGCGAAGTCCACAGTCTTTTCCAGGTCGGCGCGGCAGCCCCATAGCTTCTGCTGGAGCTCATCACCCTGTGGCCAGGTCGCACGTCATCATGGGTTGGACAGTTCTGGAGAACGTGTTCTGGGGTCTGGATACCAGTTCCACATGGGCATTCATTTGTGTGGGATATCCTGAGGCGATAGAGATGTCCTAGTAATCTGCAGTGACCAGTTCTCAGGTGGAAAATTGTCGTCTGTTTGTATCTGTTTAGATGGTGGATTGGGTCATCTCTGCTGTATATATCCTCTTCCTTCTTCCACTGATTTTTGTACTTGTTGTGGATGATGGTTTTTGCTTCCCGATAGGGCAATGGGTGGCTGTATTGTTCCATTTTACAGCCACTTCTTGATACAGCATCTGCTTTCTCATTACCAGCAATTCCACAATGGGCGGGTAACCACTGAAGGGCAATGGTTGATGACCTTTGGATGATGTTAAAGCTCAGATCTGATCTTATTCATCATGTTATCATTTCTGGTGTTTTGTATTGATTCAAGTAATGATCTGCAGTCAGTGAAGATTACTATCTTGGCTTGTGGCTGCTGTTCAGGTCTGGTGAGGATCTTCAGGGCTTGCAGTAGTGCCATAGCTTTTGCCCTACATTTGGAGGAGATCTTTCCAGTTGGAAAGGCCTTTCGGATGATCTTTCCATTTAGGAATCTTATGAAAATGCCTCCTCCACCGTTCTTTACTGCCCCCTCAGTGGATCCATCTGTGTATGCGTGTGCCTACTCCTTCGGGTTGTACTTTTCTTCAATCATTTCTTGAGCCAAAGTTTTTAGTTGTTGAGGGGTCAGGTGGCCTTTCTTTTTTATTTCAGGGACTTCTGTGATGATAGATATATTTCCATGGCAGTTGTCTGGCTCCTCGTAATCAATTAACATTTCAATCTCAGTAGATCGGTTTGGGAGGAGGTCTTCATGGCATCGATGCAAATGTTTGGAGATGTTTAGGAAGCTGGTTCTTTTCAGCCTGTTCTTTGTCACACTATGGAGTTTGGCATGCATTGGATGACTTGGCATTCGCAGAAGCTTCTCAGTGTGAGTGAATACCTTTTCCTCACATCTGTCATCAAGAGAGCGGATGTTGGTGTATCTCTCCATTGCCTGGATTGGAGAAGTCTTCATCCCTCCAGTGATTAGTCTAAGGCCTGAATTTTGCACCTTCCCTAGACATTCTGTGTTTGTTTTAGATGCTGTGGCCCAGGCTGACATGCCATATTCAAGTACAGGTCTGACTGTGCCTGTATAGACTTTTTTTAATATGTTGGTATTTGCCCCCTAACTTGTGCCAGCCAGTTTCTTCATAATAAAGAGCTTTCTTATTGCTCTCTGTTCTACTGCTTTTATGTGCGGCTACCAGGTGAGTCTCTTATCCAACTTGACTCCCAGGTATGTTGGGTTTTCCTCGATTGGAAGTTCACTTCCAGTTAGCTGCAGTTTGATCGTTTCTCGGCGATTTGACAGAGAGAAGCAGGTTGCTACTGTCTTGGAGAGGTTTATCTGTACTCCCCAATCTGATGCCCATTTACCGATGGTATTTAGCGCTGCTTGCATCCTGAACTTCGCAGTAGGCAAATGTTCAGCAGCACACCAGGCAGCAAAATCGTCAGCATGAAGAGCCTTGGAGATATGCCCGGACAGTTTCTCTGCAATATCATTTATATATATGATAAAAAGTGTGGGGGAGATAACTCCTCCTTGTGGCACACCCTGTTGTAGAGTGACGCGATGGCTCAGTTTCCCGTCAAGTTTTACTCTTGCTGTGCGGTATCGGAGAAAGTCCCTTATCCAGCTGAACATTCTCCCTTCAATTTTGTTGTTGAGCATCTTAAGGAGGAGTCTTTCTTTCCATACCTTATCGAAGGCTTTTGTCAAGTCTACAAAAACCGCCAGTACTTTCTTTTTCTCCTGAAAGGCATTTTCTACTTTCTGGGCTAGATATACTAGCTGGTCTTCGGTGCTGCGATTTTTCCTAAATGCTGACTGTGTGTTATCAAGCAGATGGTTTTTTTTCCAGATGTTTCAGTAATCTTGAGTTCACCATTCTTTCCATTACCTTACCCAGACAGCTCAGTAGGCTAACTGGTCGGTAGCTGGACTTGCTTGTTTTCTCCTTTTGTTTCTTTCTGATGGGAACAATGATTGCTTCTCGCCATCGATCTGGAAATTTTCCAGTACTCCATGATTGATTGAAGAGGTACCTACTGTAACAGAGTATATTTGCTACTGGACACATTTACTTTTTACTCTTATGCAGACAGCGCTGAGAAAGGAACCGGACTTTAGATTCCGTTGTTTGTAGTTTTCTTTGGTAAATTCATGTCTAGTTCTGTGTTGTTGCCTGCTGTTGAAGTTGAAGAAGATATTTTGCAGAAAGGTTCTCGAACATCTTACAGTTTTGTCTTCCATTTTCTGGAGGAAAAAAAACAAAGCATATACCATATATTATTATTATGGTTACATAATCTGTGTATTCTCATAGAATTTAACACTTTAACTACAGCAAGCCGGTAGAACCGGCTGTTGAAATCCTATCATTTGGACCACAAGCCGCTCAGAGCATCAATCTATTTTCATAACAAAATGAAAATGAAAATGCACTGAAACACTTTCTGATCTGGTTCGAGGTTTTAAGTTGCCACCGGAAAACAAATTCCCAAAGCATGGTTGTTGTAGAAGACTGGAAAATTGATATTATGTTCATATATTTCAGCGTTTTGGGTTAGTTACCAAATCGAGTAAAACTGTTTACTGTGGCAACTAGTGATAGGACCACAAAAACATGCATGTACATCTCGTCTAATGGCTGAATAGGCTAGAAACTTGTTTCAACAATTGACTGATAGATCTAGCAATGAGGACAAGAGTGAAAACGGTGTGCACATTGTTTGAAATAGTGACTTTGATAGAGAGTTGTGGCGCAAGCAATTATAATTGTGAAAATATTGCAAGTCCTCGACTATCAAACAGCCATTAAATAGCAACAACCAATATTAGAGTTACAAATGGTGCTTATTGTAATAGTACTTTCATTTATCTTTAAAATGACGTGTAATTCATAAAAATATGTAAACAATTACGAAAACTACAGCTTACTTTGTGCAAACACCTACAGGATGAAAATGGGAAAACAATTTTATTCAACCACAGTGTGTTTTTCAATTCCGTAGCTAATGTGTTAATATGAAACAGAATGACACTAATTTTTAAATAAAACTGAGAGGTAAGTTGATAGTAGGTACCACAAAGTGCCCGCTTCTAGCTGTTGAAAACGCACGAAAGTTGAGAAAACTGAGGAAAATTTGTCAAGTTTAAGTCGTCACTGTCCCTTTGCTATTAAGCGGATTGTAATAAAATTTATATCACGATACTCTTTATCTTCTTCTCTTTTGAAATGTATTAATTCCCGAATAATAAAAGTTATTGAAGTATTTTTTTACTAATAAAAACTAACAGCAACATTACGCGTAGTTGGCCCCGGCGCGCGGCCAACTATCGGCTTTTTTGCCTCACCCCGCTTCATTCAAATGGGTTTCGCTTGACCAGCAAATGTCTGATTTGCATACGATTTTCACCATTAGGATGGGCAGAGGAATAGCTTTAATTTCGTATAATGCAAGCTGTAGAAAACAAAGTGGAAGACGTAGATTTCTCGAAGTGAAGTTGAAATTTTACAAGATTTTACATTTTAAGTTGTGTTATAATTCCTTGCATGGTATGAGAAAATTTGGGAGCCATTTTTATTTATTCCTGTAAAATATCACAGACTTCTGATATTTGCTGGTGAAGCGATTTGACTTTAAGTAACGCTCTCTCAGTCAAGAATTTTAGCGAAAAATGCAGAGCGAGGCTGTTACATCGACCGGGATAACTCCCGATGTCAATCAAAATCAGCATGTCACTTATGTTGGTTCATGTTCAAACTTCATCACATCTTCTGATTTGAAGATGACTATACGTAAGTATATCACTTATTAACAATGTTTTGAACTTTAAATGTAAACTTTACAATAGTTTTAATATTATTTAGCAATTTAACACGATCACATAGTTGTTGTAACAGCGTGGAATGAATGTGTTATCACCACTTCAGACATTCACGCATCAATCTAATTATTTCACAAGCTTGAAAAGCTAAGAAATTTATCAATCTGAATAAAAAATGCATGTTTTGATTAATGTGTAATTGAATGAAGGTTTATTTTGCAACATAATAGGGTGAATTATGATCTCAAACGCGAAGGATATCGCAAAGCCAAAGCCAATTGAGTCAAGGCTAGGCCAGGGGACCGGAAAATGCCATAATTAAAAAAGCTGATGCTGTACTGAAATGTCCGGACTCGCAGCCAATAGCTGATAGTCTTAAAATTCCCCGAAAAGAAGATATATATATATTTATTTTTATTTAAGGAAGAAAAATATCCCGTTCAACCTCTGATGGGTTATAATTAGGATACATATTGTTTTCCATTCCAAATAATATGAAAAACTGCCGATATGAGAAAGTGGCATCACACCATTGTAAATTAGGACAATCACAATTGTGCTTATATGTTAAAAAAAAAAAAAATCAAGAACAAACTCTGAACAAGAACAAGCCAGTAATAGTAATAGTAGGAGTCATCTGGAAAAATAAAATTCCAGAAGTTATATGGATGGGAATGAAACATGGCTTGAGGTAGACTGCTTGTAGTTTTTTTTTTTTTTTTCATAAAGCTACAGACCACAAAGTAACACTCTTCAAACATATAAAAAGTGAAATGGAGAAGAGGAAGGAGCAGATAAAATAAAAGTAGAGAATGCAAGAGTGACGACGAAGAACCCAAAACATAGACTGAAATGGAAAATACGGAGTAAAGAGTCAGAGAGGGCAGTCAAAGAAAAAATTAAACAGCGAATAACTGACAAGAATAGGAGGAAAAAAGAGAAAGATATTAAAAATGCAGAGAAGAAGATAAAGTTATATAACAATCATAAGCCAAGGGGGTCTGTACACCACAAAGGAGGATGTGGATAAAATTTGTAAAGGACGAAACTTAAGGCTCAGTTAAGATACTTACTTAGTCGTTCTCCTTCTACCGTGAGGTGTAGAGGTAAGATACAGATAATTAATATTGAATGATAAGGACATTAATATTGAATGATAAGGACATTAAACTATCAGGAAATATCAAAGAATTGTATTTTGGACTTCTGAAGCATTTAGGTTTTGAGGCGTCATTGCCCTCTCACAGGGAAAGAGTGCGCCATGATCATTCTTCTCCAGTTAAAAAATGTCTTTTTAAATGCTAATAACCAGTTGTTTTTAAAAAATGTAGCGTTTAGATGTTGCTAATTATTGTTTAGATGTTGTTAATTATTGCCTACACATTTTAAAAAATGAAATATGGACAGTATCTTAAAAAATTTTTTTTCTTCATTTTCACATTTTTCTTCCCCTGCGACAAATTGGCCTCTGGACACATTTTTAAAAATTATACAAGAACAAATAGATGTTTAAATCCTCTGAAAAAAAATTGAGATATATTTATGTGGTATGCAGATTAATATGTACAAATTTAAAGCTTGTACCTTTTATACTTTTTGTGAAATGTGATGTTGTGAATATTGACTTTCATTCAACAAACTATATTTTTCGGTAATGTGTTTTGCAGATTTGCAATTTTTGGTCTCAAATATATTGATAATTATTCATGATGTAGCTCTATAGTTTTCTTTGTGTGATCAGTACCGGTATATTCCAGACTATATGCTGTTTGTCAGAGAAAGTTGTAAGATTATATTTAAGAAGACGGCAATGTTCTGAAGTTGGTGTGATGTAACTTTTTCAATGTTCTGAAGTCCCCACATTTTTTAAAATGCTATAACTTTTTTATTTGTTGTCCTATTTTAAAAAATAAAGTACCAAATTTCCTGATTTACCAAGTGCTTCAAAACTACATTGTTTTCTCCGGTGTTTCTATGCAAACCAAAATCACTTTGTGGTACCTATTGATAGGCTATGTTTCTTGACATGAGGGAAAACATTTATGTCTGGTACCGTATTTCTATACTTTCTCGGCTCAATATACAGGTAAACATTTTATCTGTGTATTGTTTCCATCAAGAACAATATAAATCCTTTGTCAAGTTTCAAGCTGAATTCCTGTAAAAGAACCTTTGCATATTTGGAAGAAAACATTTACAAATGATAGTGGATCAAAGGAACCTGTTACGTGCCTATATTTTATTGACCATATGGCACACTAGGGGTGATGTGGTCAGCATCATGCTGTCTGCCTTAACCTTCCCAGAGTTGCTCTGGTACCCAATTTATGAGGCTGGGTCGACCCTGGTCTAAAAAAATCCCACCTCAACTGGGGATCGAACCATGGACCACCGAGCTAGGAAGCCAGTGCATTAGCCACTGCACTACCATGACTTGTAGTGGATTAAATGAGCAATAAACTCTCTCTGGACACAGAAATTGACAAAGCTGCAGCCACCTTTGGGTGCCTCACAATGCATGTTTGAGGAAGCTTCTAACTCAGAATGAAGACCAAAGCTGCGGTCTCTATATGGCAGTGAGACATGGTCAAACTATGCTAAGAAAAGAAAGAAGGCTCAATACCTTCCATCGAAGGTGTCTACACCACATCCTTGAAATTTCATGGAAGGACAAAATGACCAATGTTGAGGTGCTGTCACACGCTGGCCTTCAGAGCATGTATACACTGCTTAGACAATGCAAACTATCTGGCTTGACCATGTCCACTGCATGGAAGATGGTCGCATCCCTAAAGAACATAAATTCAGCAACCTAGTAGGATGAAGCTGCCAATCGATAGAGCCAAGAGGTGATGCTCCCTATAGCACCAACTCATATTGGGCAAAAAGAAGCACTCACAACAAGCAGAAAAGAAAAGAACATGTTGGAAGGAACACCAGCAGCCCTATTACCTCAGGGGTGCATTCTCATTGTTAGTCATGACTGAAGGGGCTGCTGCTAATGTGTAATTCATTTTAGATTGCACATCTGTAAAATGATATGATGCATATTACTTCTTGAGGAACCAAAGATGCAGCAATAGAGAATGCAGTCAGTGACCCATAGCTTGACTGCTTGCGTCAGGGTCAGCGAACCAAAGCTGACCAAGACCCTACTCCACCTCCACGTGGTGGTCCTGGAAACAGGCTGCATCACTGCAGTCTGGCTGAGAGAGTAGGGATTGAAGAAGGAAGGCAAACCCGGTCCCAAAAAAATGTTGTGCTGAAGTCGGATGTGTCGGCTGAAAGGCGCAGATATCGCAGCTCTGGTGTAAACAGACACAACGCAACCATCGTCCTTTTCAGGACGAACATGGAAGAAGATATTACTTCTTTTCCTTCTTTTTTTTTCTTTAAATTATTACAGGCTTATGTTGCTTGTAAGCTTGTTTTGATCTGAAAAGGCCTTTTAATTTATAGTGTTCTACATAGCTTTTCTTCACTTTTTTTTTTCCTTTAAATTTTACTCATTTTTATTTTACAACATGCCACCACTATTCATGTAAAAACCTCTACCTCACCACTTGTTAGTCTATAGTGAACTTAATACCGGTACCTATGTTTTCTAAATCCCTTGTTTTGTTTTTTTAACAGTAAATGAGGAGGCTGCTGTAAAACTGGTAAAAACAAATATATAGGCCTAAATTAAAAAATAAAATGGTATTAGGTACCACAAAGTGCCCGCTTCGAGCTGTTGAAAATGGACGAAAATGGAGAAAAACTTGAGCGGAAATTCGTCAAATTTAAGTCGTCACTGTCCCTTTGCTATTAACTAACCCTTTCAGCACCATTATGATGTATACCATATGGCATGATTCTTCACAAATTTTTGTCGCTGTGCTGTACCACGTACGTCACGGAAGTAGCTACGATACCCTCGTTCCCAATTCACCTATTATGACGTACGGCATACGTCCTATTTTAAAAGCACCAGAACTCTTCTGTTTACAAAAATAGTATCGGCAATTGCTGGGCGCACCAATCGGATTCCAGCATTAAAAAATCTGGCCACTAAGCTTGAAAAACGAACAAAATATTTTTTACTGCTAGCGGAATACAGTAGAACTGATAAGTGATTTTTAACCAAAGCGAAAAGTTTCACAAAAACCATGGACGCTGCCGTACCGGCGAACCATAAAAACATCTTGTGAAAAAAATGAGCATATGAAAAATTTATTGAATGATTCATGACAACTCTTTTTAAAATTACTGAGATTTATGGTAATCTTTGCCTTTAGTGCCATCGAGTATGCTTAATATGTGTATTTTCGTACCATTTAGAGTTAAGGTTGAGGTTAGGTTTAGGGTTACCCTAATTCTAATGCTGACTTCAGATACACATTTTATTACATACTTGACGGCACAAATGTAAAAGATTACCAGACTTTCAGGGTACAGAAGGTTTGTTGTGTGAATCCTGGTTCAGACTATACGAGTACTTTTGGAATGGGTTTCCTTTTACAATAAACTGTTTTACAGTAAGGTAACCACAAAGTGACCGCTTCGAGAGTGTGTAAGATGGAGAGAAAACTGGGGAAATTCGTCAAGTTTAAGTCGTCAATGTCCCTTTTGCTATATTAAGCGGATTGTAATAAATTTTATATCACGAATACTTCAAATATCTTCTCTTAGAAGTGTATTAATTTAAAAAAATAAAAGCGAATATGCCAAACAGCCCATAAACACGCATCCACACCCACCACCACCCCCTCGTGCGGGGGGCGGGGGGGGCACACGCAAGGAGACTCAGGGGGGGGGGGTTTGCAATTTAAAGGGGGGGGG
>JAMPIV010021047.1:0-36964 GCA_024509875.1 Oreohelix idahoensis | reverse complement strand
CCCGCCCGTCGAGGTTAGTGGTGTCCCCCCGGTCCACTTCATCTTCTTTCTGTGTAAACACCAGTTTGGACAGTCTTTATCATCTTGGTTATCCTGTTTCCTTTCGATTCTGTGTAAACACCAGTTTGTGACAATCTTTAACATCTTAGTTATCCTGTTTCCTTCTATTCTGTGTAAAACACAAGTTTGTGACCAGTTTTTAACATCTTGCGTTTTCCTGTTTCCTTTATTCTGTGTTAAAATACACAAGTTTGTGACAGTCTTTAAATCTTTCGTTAATCCTGTTCCTTCTATATGTGTAAACACAGTTCTGTGGAACAATCTTTAACATTCGTTGTTATCCTGTTTCCTGCTATTCTGTGTGGTAAACACCAGTTTGTTGGAACAGTCTTTAAACATTCTAAGTTCTCCTGTTTCCTTCTATTTCTGTCGTAAAACACAAGTTTGTGACTGTCTTTAACATTGGTTATCTGTATTCCTTCTATTCTGTGTAAACACCAAGTTTGTGACAGTTCTTTAACTTCTTTTGGTTATCCTGTTTTTCGTTTGTTTATTCTCTAAGGTTTCAAGGCCATAAAATTACAAATAGCCTTGACACTTGTTTTGAGATTATTATTGTGTTTGTTGGACGTATTTTCCATACATTTCCTAACGCAGTAGTGATAGCTGGTCTTGTCTATTTTATTTTCTATTTTGATAATTACAGTACTTTCTGTTCTCCTTGTCTATATTTTTGCCAAGATAATATGAGTCTGATGTTGTAGCGTTGTTTTCAAATGTTGTCTGCTATCATTTGTTCACACTTTTTCTTAATATATAAACTCTTTTTCTTTTTCCTTGTGTATTTTCAGACCAACTACTTTGATATCTCATCAATAATAATATAATAATTGATTACAAGGCAGGTTAGTTTATATACGTAGTCTTATCTGAAGTGTCCCTTACACAACGTGTTAGGACTAAGGTGACAATTTCGGCTGTATACAAAAATTATTTTTTGATTACTTTTTTTAGGCAAAGGAACTCTGGCATGACAGCAGGCACACACAAAGCATTGGCTGATTTCTGTAGTGACAATTAAACAAATCATCTTTTGTTATTCTTATTTTTAATGTCAATTGTCTTTTCCTCCATTATTGTCAATATTGCTGTTAAGGATATGAGGGTATAATTCCACTACTTGGTAGGGATATATCTCCCAAGTTACTCCGTCTTATTTGGGATAATTTAGAATACGAGTCTGGTTCTGTATTATGTTCACTTTAAAAAAAAAAAAACTGATTTTAATTATTCTTTTGTGCTTTTATTACTCCTCCAGGAGCATGGGAGGGGCACTACTCTAGTTAGCCCTGTTACATTGAATCCTGTTCTCTTGTAGTTGGGGTTTTCAGCAACATTTTAATTGTCTGTGGATGAGCTTATGAGCTCCATGGCACATTTATCATGCCTGGTGGTCTAGGACGCTATATCTCATCACAGCTTCCTGTCTCCGCTACCATTTATTCAATTCTGTTGTTGAGTTCTTTTTCATTGCCATGATCTTACGCTGTACCAGTGTTCCTCACTTCGTTCGTCCTCTGATCTTTCAATCTTTCCCGTTGTTACAATATATTCCAGCTCTCTTCTTCTCATAAACAATTCCCAAAGAAAGTGGACTGCCTTCCATCTAAAACCTGAGGAATAAACTTTGGTTTGTGAACACCGGCCTCTTTCTGGACATTCCTCATTTACTATTTTTCAGCTGGCCAAGGCATTTTTTAACATTCTTCTGTAAACCACATCCTCTATGGTCACTAGTGCTTTTCCTACTTGTTGGACTAATTGTCCATGATTTAACTTCCTTTAGTCACCTATTACAACATGGCTAAGGGAGCAGTGTGGGTTCTATACTTTCCTTCGTCTTCCTCAGAGATCTCCCTAGAAAAGGTTTTTTGTAAACTGACACTGGCTGATCGATTAGTCAGTAGACTTAAAAATATGACAACCTATTCTGTGTAATTGTGGTGGGTGCTGGGCCAGATAGACAGGAGCAAATGAATAGGGCTATGGATGCACTACCAAGCATGTCATTGTAAAGTACATCTGAAGAGGACTGTTTGCATGAGGCTCATAAATACGATCAAAATAAAAATAAATTGATACAGAAACAGACACGGCACAAAACTTGTCAAGTGTGTTTGATGCAAATTTTTATGAAGGAGGCAGATTATTGTGATAAACCTCATGCTCCTTAAAACTTTAGAGTACCAAGGCATCTCAGTTAGCAATTACTTCCAAATTACCGGAGGGTTTTTAGGAAAAAAATTACCATTTGGGGTGATGATGAAATTTAAATATTCCACTGCAGACCGAATAAAGTAAATCAGAATGACATGACTCTTTTCAGGATGATATGGGAATAAGATAAGTGTGTCTCATTGTGACCTAGTTTTGTGTTCAGGGTCCATGTGAACATGTCAGCCATTTTGAATATTAAAGATGGCAATAGACAAAAAAAATTGGGCATGCACTATTGATAAAAAAATGTATTTAAGATATTATAATAACTCAAAAGTCATAAGGACTTTCCAAGATATATATTATGAACATTCTTTCTAATAAAAGCAAGGTATAATATGCTCTTTAAATGATATTGGGGTTAAAAAGCTGTTTGAAATGGGACACAAATATTCCAGGGTCTGTAATGACAAAATAGAAAATATTCCATGGTGGTACTGACATGATTTCATGCAAAAAGAACTTTTAAAAAATACATACTTATCAATTGCTTTAGACTGGGTGTGATAGTCTAACATAAAATATGGTCACAGATGCAATTATTGTTGCTTTTTTTTCTCTCTGGCCTTGGGGGGCTATTTCGCTTCCTGCGGCAGCATTGTCGTTCACACATATAAAAAATTGAAAAGGCAGGGCACAACGCAGAGTGAGTTTTTTCCACATGCAATACAAAAGAATCTTTTCTGGACTTTCAGTCCAGCAGAATTACAAACAAATGCATCTTGGTTGCTGTCAATTGTCTTCATATGCTGTGAGAACTGATTATGTTCTGCGACGAGTCTGTCAATTTCCACTGAAGCACAGATGGCCTGCATTTTCTTTGTAGATGTCTACTTCTTGCATAATCTGATACCTGAGCTTCAGCAATCGAGCCTAAATTGCTTTGGTGTAATTTGAGGTTTGGCTGCTTCACAGTACAGAATATTATCCATTTACTAGGGCAACTTCTATGACAAAATGAAGAAAAGGATACCATTTGAGGCAGTGTGATAAGGATAAAATTCATTCACCATGTCTTTGAAGTGACCTACCACACTCATATTGTGATTATAAACTTCTGCCATGATAGGTTTTTACACTGTCATAAAATCTCCCTCATGGTGTACTGGATCTGATACTTTTGTCAGTAAACATTGTTTGCATGGACTGTGCTGAACAAATTCTTAATGCCACGTACAAGCAACCATGTTTTCCGACCTAGCAAAAACAGATGAATGGCCACGCTTCATGTTATGTTTTGTTTTTCTCAAAATTACAGGATATCCTTCTACTTTCTGTAACAGTCTAACCCTAAACGTCACATAGGGGTCATCAAATAGCCATACAAGTACCAGCTGAAACTAATCAGCTGCTTCCCTGCCACACCCCCTCCTAGTAGCAGATCTTTTTCTACACCCCTGATTCTCACTATGGCGCTGATAATTGCAATCAAACACCTCTGACAGCTTCACGATTGCTGGAACTAGGGCTGTTGCTGTCTGTATTCAGTAATTTCAGATGCCCTGCATCAAAAAAAACTAGACCAACTGTTGTTCACTTTCAAAGGTCAGCTGAGAGCACAATCCAAATCATTGCAACATTCACTAGTTTCACTCATTTTTAAAGAAATTTCTACCTAGAGATAATCAAAAACACGTGCAAAAATTTTCTGGCCGCCATTGACCATTTCTCAATTAAATAGAGTTACTTCCCTAGATTTGCATATGTTCAGACGCTTGCCATGATAAACATTTTATGCTGGGGGGATGCTTATACTTATGCCAAAAGGCGACATTGGTACTCTACGGAAAATAAGGCCATGTCACTCAAACAAAAAGGCGCCCATTGTACTCAAAGTATTTAAGAATGACAAAAGGGACATGGAATTTTTTATGATGAATTAGAAGTCAAGAATATTGAATCTGCTGTCTAAAAGAGTCTGAAAAAGGCCCTCCTACTTAGAAGGAAAAAGGACATGAATTTTTATGATAATTTAGAAGTCAAGAATACTAAGTTTGCTGCTAATTAAGTCTGAAAAATGGCCCCTACTTACTTAGAAGGAAAAAGGGATGTGAACTTTTCTGATGAATTAGAAGTCAAGAATATTGAATGTACTGTCTAGTAAAGTCTGAAAAGGTCTACTTAGAAGGAAAACAGGACATGAATTTTATGATAATTTAGAAGTCAAGAATATTGAATGTACTGTCTAGTAAAAGTCTGAAAAAGGCCTACTTAGAAGGAAACAGGGACATGAACTTTTATGATAATTAGAAGTCAAGAATATTGAATGTTACCTGTCTAGTAGTCTGAAAAAGGTCTACTTAGAAGGAAACAGGGACATGAATTTTATGATAATTAGAAGTCAAGAATATTGAATGTACTGTCTAGTAAAGTCTGAAAAAAGGCCTACTTAGAAGGAAACAGGGACATGAATTTTATGATAATTAGAAGTCAAGAATATTGAATGTACTGTCTAGTAAAGTCTGAAAAAAAGGCCTACTTAGAAGGAAACAGGGACATGAATTTTATGATAATTAGAAGTCAAGAATATTGAATGTACTGTCTAGTAAAGTCTGAAAAAAGGCCTACTTAGAAGGAAACAGGGACATGAATTTTATGATAATTAGAAGTCAAGAATATTGAATGTACTGTCTAGTAAAGTCTGAAAAAAGGCCTAATTAGAAGGAAAACAGGGACATGAATTTTTATGATAATTAGAAGTCAAGAATATTGAATGTACTGTCTTAGTAAAGTCTGAAAAAAGGCCTACTTAGAAGGAAACAGGGACATGAATTTTATGATAATTAGAAGTCAAGGAATATTGAATGTACTGTCTAGTAAAGTCTGAAAAAAGCCTACTTAGAAGGAAACAGGGGGACATGAATTTTATGATAATTAGAAGTCAAGAATATTGATTGTACTGTCTAGTAAAGTCTGAAAAAAGGCCTACTTAGAAGGAAACAGGGACATTGAATTTATTGATAATTAGAAGTCAAGAATATTGAATGTACTGTCTAGTAAAGTCTGAAAAAAGGCCTACTTAGAAGGAAACAGGGACATGAATTTTATGATAATTAGAAGTCAAGAATATTGAATGTACTGTCTAGTATAAAGTCTGAAAAAGACCTACTTAGAAGGAAACAGGGACATGAATTTTATGATAATTAGAAGTCAAGAATTATTAAATATGCTGCCTAATTAAGTCTGAAAAAGTTATGCTTTTTAGGAATCTTGTTTTCACTCTTTATCAATATTTTGAATAACAGACCTAACAAAATTTTTTTTGGCAGAGATGCAAGTAAGTCTTCTGCTGTTGGTGTCAGTGAGCAGCCTCGCCTAGACCTTCAGGCTCTGTCAGCACCTCCTCTCCCCACTCCACACCAATTCCTACCCCTGTGGTGCAAAGGTCCAAGACAACAAAAGCCTGTTCAAGCAAGCAAGAAAAAAAAAGAAGGCAGGCAAGGGAGGGAAATGGTAGTGTGGGACCTGGTTATGATCCTAACAAAGTCTTCTGATTGGACTCTTTCTAGTTGACTTCTGTTACACTCTGCCAACAAGCGTGCTATCCCATAATGAGATAACAATAGTAGAATATATTTCCTCTTTATTTATTCTTGTCCTTCCCTTAGAAAAAGGTGATGGGTTGTTTTAAGATTTATTTGGACAAATTTAAATCAAAAGTTTAGAGTTGGTGGGGGTGTTTTTTGAAATTAATGAGAACTATTAGAAAGAAAATATTTGTCTTATGTATTTTATTATTGCTTTGAATTTGTCATGTGTTTAAATATGGAATTTGCTATTGTATTTGCAAAATGTGGTGTTGAATTAGGTGATAATAAAAACAAGAGAAAAAAAACTCAGAGTGAAAAGAGAATTTTATTCTATCATTAGAAATGGATAGTGGGCATTTATGAACAAGTAACAACTTTTAATCATTGAAAGCATCTGTATGTGTATCTTTTTAGAACTAGTCTGTAAGACACCTAGTAATGTACAACAAATGGAAGCAGACATCCAACAGTGATGTATGTCATCCTTACTAATTTTTTTCTTCTGATGACAAGTTGTTATGAGAGAGGCAATAGAAAGAGAAAACAAGCATAGTAAGGGTTAACATGACGAGACTGCGGGAATATAGACTTTGCTGACACATAACAGAGGACATCAAAAAGAAAACAGGACAGTAAACCAAATAACCAGCTGGCTATGGATTGGACACACATTGAGGAAACCTAGTGACAGCATTATCAGACAGTCCTTGTTCTGGAATGGCCAGGGTACGAGATGTAGTGGCACACATGGAGAAGATAACTAGAGACAGAAGTGAAAATGATAGGAAGATGTGGAAAGACCTTGAGCTGATGGCATGTGACAGGAGGACTTGGCCTGTGCTCCTTGGGGAGCTAAAGGGTATATGATTGATTGAAACCAAATAACCAGAGCTGCAGGGACCATGGGGGGTTAAAGGGTATTGATTGATTGAAAGAAAACCAAATAGCCAGGAGCTGCAGACCTTGGTAACACATTAAGATCACAGTGAGGATCCCTCTAATATGGGAACAGTTTCAAATGGATAGGACAAAAATAAGATGTATAATGAATCGAGGTATATCTGCAGCTTGTCACTAGAAGTGGAAATATAGAGACATGCGAGATAAAGGTTGGCAGTGGTAGCATTCAAGTCTCTAGATAACGTGGAAATTATCTGTGTTTTAAAATTTTCAAACTACAAACTAAACTACGTGTGAGGCAGATATTTACATTTTGCTATATAGTTTCAAGCCGCAGTAGCACAGTGGTTAGTGCACTGGCTTCCTAGCTCAGTGGTCCATGGTTCGGTCCCCAGTTGAGGTGGGATTATTTTAGACCGCATATGGCTCCAGGTTCAACCCAGCCTTATGAATTGGGTACCAGAGCAAGTCTGGGAAGGTTAAGGCGGGCCGGCGTGATTCTGACCCCCCCCCCTATCACCCTATTATGCGATGGTCGAGAAAATATGTGCCTAACACCTTAGTTCCATAAGCTCAATGGGTGTGTTACGGGATTCTTTTCCTTTTTGATATAGTTTCAGAGGACAGGTAAAAAGAGCAAGATAACAGATTACAGCTGCTTGAGGGAATTCCTTACACAGTGGAAGTTTATGGAAGTAAACAAGAGATCAAGTCCAGTACTAAAATAAAAATTGTCAGAAATGACCATGGAATCATACAGACAAGACAAAATAGTAAGGTCAAAAGATATTTTTGATAAGGATGAAGCTAACAGTAATCAAAAAGATCTGGAAAAAAATGAGTGGATCATACAGAACAAGTCTAAATAGGGAAAATTTGTCAGTTTTGATAGGAAACTAATAAAGATTAGTTTGCATTAACAGACATCTGATCATCAGAAGTATCCCCTTGTCAGTAAAGTGTTCAGCTCTGTATTAACATAATCTTCTGATAAAGCAAGAAGAATATTTAGAACTAACATATAAGCAACAATCTAAAGATGCCACGTGCAGCATCTAGTGCAGTGTGAAAATACCACTTGTCCTCAAATAGATTGAATATCATTTGAATTAAATGTTTTTTCATTTTATGTCACTCTTGTTGACTTCTTTATATTTTCTCACAATTTTCATTATCAGTTTTCGCTCTCCTCTTCATTTTATCTTCCTTTCACTATTGCCATTAGGGTGTCTCGAGCAGATTCACTGGTGCTTCCAGGCTATTCATATAATTTTGTTTATTGGTTAATCCACCTCTCATATTTACTTAACCACTCCATTTAGTCCCTATTCCCCTTGGTCTTCCATGCATCCTTCTTATCTTTGCTCTAAAGACACATAGTGCAAGTTGATCTGATCACATTCTGAACAAACCACACAGTTGACTGTGCATTTATTTCAAGAAGTGCAATTTCGGTTAAATTGGAAGAGTCCAGTGGAAACAGAAAAGGTAGCTATATAATATGACAAGTTAAAAAATGTTAGTTATACATTATTTGATGTTTAAATGTTTAGCTTTGTATAATTTTGAAAACAGTAATTGAATTAGGTCAGAATGATATTATTTAATTTCTTATCTGTAAATTATCTTGTGGTATATATTGTTTCTTTTATGCCGTTTGTTGAGCTGTTAATTTTTTTTGTTCTTGATTGAATTGATCAGCTAATGGTGCAGTGCATAACGTTAAATGACACAAGGTTGCGATGTTGACAAGTTATGGTGATGTCAAAAATATTTATTTGGCACGGTAGAGGGTTTGATGGAAGACACATACGTGTGTGCTGGACTAAGGTACTTCATCACTTTGTCCCCTTTCATGTCTGGAGAAATGAAGCCAACAGTGCAGCCTGGCCCTCACTAGAGCATTCATGTGCCCTTGTAGTGGTGTTTTCTATAGCAGTTTGTTTTAGAGGATATAGTTGCCAGTCCCATGTACGACCTCATGTTGTCACCTTTTAAGACATACCTGAGGGAGCAGTAAGTCTGTTCTTTATTTGTGTTCTCAGAGACCCCAAGGAACTCCACAGGGGCACTTAGTACTGACTTAAATACTAATGCTGTCATCAAGGCAGAAGACATTGGCTTTTACAGTCGGACAAGATAACGCTGTGTCATTCTATTCTCTGCACATCTCATTTAGAGAGAAATGCACAGGAAAAAAATATATGCGAATAAAAATATTGATCTTAAAGTTGATGAGACTTCATTTTCCCTGTTATTTAATTGTATGGGTTCCTTACCTGCCAGGAAAAGTATTAAACACAATATCCTTGAGAGATTAAAAGAGTTCATAGACAAGAAACTGAGAGATGAACAAGCAGGTTTTCGACAAAACAGATCATGTACAGACCAGATAGCCACTTTGAGAGTAATAGTTGAACAAAGTCTGGAATGGAATTCGCCACTATACATCGGATTTGTGGACTACGAAAAGGCATTTGACAGTGTAGACAGAGAATCACTTGAGAATTGATGAAGTTCCCCATGAAGATCATTAACTTAATAAATAAGACCTTTTGAAGAACAACCTTACATAATCGTATTTGTGATTAGAACAGAAGTGTGACAGGGATGGCCCGTCTTGTCCAACTCCATTGCTTTATCATTAACTAGCAATGGATTGGTTTGATGAAAAACCAGTTGACATCACACAACAAAAATGGAATCCCAGTGGAATCTGACTAAACAGCTTGATGATTCAAAGATTTTGCAGATTACTTGACTCCTCATGTCCCCATAACCATAATCAGATGCAAGAGAGAAAAATGAAAATAATCGAGGAGAGGTCCCCCACAAGTAGGACCTGAATATTACACAGTGTTAAAGACAGAGATAAAAGAGAAAAAATGGCAAGAGGGAGAGGGGAATAACAAGGTGGAACTTGAAGAAACACCGTTACAAGATGTAGAATCATACATATATCTTGGCAGCAATACAGACAAACTTGGAGGGACAGACATTGATATCAAAATAAGAATACAAACAGCAAGCAGAACTTTCATGGCATTGGGAAACATATGGAGAACAAGAGAAATCAAGTCCAACACGAAAATAAGAATCTTCAACTCAAATGTGAAGTCAGTCCTATTGTATGGCTCTGAGACATGGAGAACTTACTTACTTAGTTGTTCCCCTTCTACCGTGAGGTGTAGAGGTTTGGAAGAGAGAGCGCCAGACTATCCCATCGGCTGTCTTCCTCCTGGCCTGGTTCCATTCTAGTCCTCGGTCCTTCAAAGATTGTCTAATGTTGTCCTCCCAGCGGACTCTGGGTCGTCCTGGGGGTCTGGATCCTTGGCTCGTTGTTTCCCATGCTTGTCGTGGTAGCCGATCTTCTCCCATTCTGCAGACATGGCCAAACCATCTTAGTTGGGACTGTTCTACTTGGGTCTGCAGGGAGGTGGGATTTTAGGCCTTGATGTATCGTCTGGTTGCGGACCATGTCTCTTCTTGTTACTTCAACCACCTTCCTCAGATACCTCATTTCTGAGGTTTGGATCTGGCTTTTGTGGGTTGTAGTCATTGCCCATGACTCACATCCATGTCAAGACGGGACATATGGTGGAGCGGTATACAGCCATCTTCGTTTTCTTACCAACCTCTTTCTTGCTGAGGAATCCTCGATTTATGGCCTGAAAAAGTCTCCCAGCTGCTGCTTTTCGAGTGGCCAACTCTTCTTTTGGTCTATAATAGCTCCGAGGTATTTAAAGTGGTCGACCTGCTCCAGGACCTGTTCTCCCAGCTTAATCTGATGTCTTCTTTCTTCTCGTGATATCACCATGGATTTTGTTTTAGAGCTGCTTATGACCATCCCTCTCTTCTCCAGCTCTTCCTTCCAGACTTGCAGGTTGGATTGGAGATGTGCCTCAGATTTAGCAATCAGGGCAACATCATCTGAAAATACAGACCTGTCTCATCTTCCAGTACCCCACTGAATACTTTCTTGTTCTCACTCCTTTCATGCCTTGATGACATCGTCCATGAAGAGTATGAAAAGATAAGGTGACAGGATATCACCTTGTCTTACACCAGTGGTGGTCCTGATAACTCCTTCTGACTTATGGTTTGCTGTCCTCACATAATTTCTGCAAGACTTGTAGAAGCTCTGTATAGCATGAATCAGAGGTGCTGGAATGTTCTTCCTTGCCAAACAGTCCCAAAGTTTGCTCCAGGGGATACTGTCAAACGCCTTTTCCAGATCTATGAAACAAAGATGGATCTCACTCTTATACTCAAGGGCCTTTTCACTCAGCTGTCTGAGTGTGAAGATAGGTCTTGAGTACTTCGGTTTGCTCGGAATCCGCACTGGACCTCATCCAATTGTGGCTCAGCTAGGCGTCGGAGTCTCTGCTCTAGGATTCTAGAGTAGATTTTTCCAGGGACACTGAGAAGGGATATGCCTCTATGGTTTCCACATTGTCGGTTGTCATCGTTTTTGAAAATCGGTGTTATGATGGCAATCTCCCAATCCTTTGGTATGGTCTTGTTGCACCACGCTGCCTGTAGGCCTGATGCTCCCATGTACTTAACCATTTCTGGTGTTATACCAATATGCCCTGCTGCTTTGCCCATCTTGATTTTCTCCAGTGCTGCCTTTAGTTCTTCCATCTTTATGTCATCTTTACCACCGTTGGTGTTCTCTTCTGTGCTAGTGGTTATCATTTCTGATGCTTCACCATCCAGGAGTTCTGAGAAATATTCTTTCCATCTTCCCATTACTTCCTTTGGGGCAGTAAGCAATTTGCCTTGCTTGTCCTTTATAAATTTGAGAGGGCGTTGTTTTTTCCTTCCTCATGTTCTTTAGGGTCTTATAGAACAATTTCTGGTTTTCTTGCGCATCTTTTTTCTAGCTTTTCTTTTTTTTTGTTTTTTTTCTCCAAATTCTTCCCAAGGACTTCTATTTTGGCTGTTAGCACCCTTTTTTGTTTTCTAGCACCTTGTTCTTTGCTTCTGTTCTGAGTGTCACATATTCTCTATATTTCTCCATTTGTCCTGTTGTGTTTTTAGCTCCTAAGTATTGTTTCCATGCCATTTTCTTCTCTCTTATTTTCTCTTTGACTTCCTCTGTCCACCAAGGTGTCCTCTTTCTCTTTTTCCCAAGTCGGACTTCACCACATGCTTCTGCGGCAGCTGTCTTTATGATGTCCTTGAATGTAAGCCAGAGGGTTTCCAAGTCATCAGGTTGTTCTTCTGTGTTTCTCACCGCTGCAGCAATAAGCCCCTGATATCTGGTCTTAATTTCTGGCTCTCTCAGCTTGTAGGTCTTAATGCTCATTTCTCCCGTTTGATTACTTAGTTTCTTGCGTGATGTTGGGCAGTTCCTAGGCTGAGCAACTCTTTCAGTGGTTCTTTTGATTGTAAGCAGGTAGTGATCACTTCCAATCTCTGGCCCCCTCCAGACTCTAGCATCTCGGACATATTTGAATGAGCTTCTCCGAACAATGGCATAGTCGATTACTGACTTCTCATTCTTTGTTGGTTCACATCTAGTGTATGCATGTATGCGCTTATGGGGGAACTTTGTGTTTGTAATGATCAGATTCTGCTCACTGCAGAATCTAAGGTGTCGCTTTCCATTGTCATTGAGAGTATCTTCTCCATATCTTCCGATAACTCCACCCCATCTAGCATGGTCATTCCCACCTCTGGCATTAAAATCTCCGAGCATGATAACTTCATCTAGGCAGTCATCCACTGTCCTTTGAAGCAGCTCGAAGAATTCCTCCTTGTCCTCTGCTCTCTCATCCTCATTTGGCCCATACACTATGACCAGGTTGACTATGGTTTCTCCTTCTTTTAGTTTTACAACCATAATGCGCTCTGAGACAAAGTTCCATCTCTTGATACTATCTTTTTGGTTTTTGGCCACAATGCAACCCACGCCCCCTTTAGCTCTTTCAGATGTGGGTAAACGTTAGAGCAGCATGTTTGCCATCGAGATCCATGACTCCTTGTCCTTTTTTCTTAGTTTTCCCGTTATAGCCAGGATTTCTAGTTTTGCTTTCCTCATCTCTTCCACCAGCTCCTCTTCCTTCCCATTTATACTTCTTGTGTTCCAAGTTCCATAAGTCGTAGTCCGTAGTCAGTTCCAGTTCGTCGCCTTTAGAAGCAGTCCGGTTTTCTCTCTTGTAGTTCGTGTAATCGTGATTTAAAGCAAACAGGTGCTTGGCCCGTTGTGCGTTTGCATGGTGGAGGGGCCGCCTCCATGCAGGGCCGCCCTCCTCCTTTTTTCAATTATCAGCCGGGGCTTGGGACCGGCCTAGGCAGAGTTAACATGGAGAACAACAAAAACAAAAAGTTACAGACATAAATGGATGCTTGTGTAGAATGGAAGCATTGAAATGGTTTGACGAAGTCACAAATGTGGAACTGATGACAAGAACCAGACAAGTGCCAGTGGAACAAGAGTTGAGAAGAAGACATGGCAAAGGTAGGACACACACTGAGGAAACCTGTTGATAGAATAACAAGGAAGTCCTTGTTCTGGAACCCCCAGGGAAAGAGAAGCAGAGGTAGACAAAAAAAAAAAAAACACATGGAGAAGAGAGCTCGACAAAGAAATTAAAATGACATGGAAAGAACTTAAGCTGATGGCACGTAACAGGAAACCTTGGCATATGTTTGTTTAAGAACTATGCTCCTTGGGGAGCTAAAGGTTATAGACTGATTCATTCATTTATTGTACTCATCTTGGGAATACCATTCTTGTGATGGCAACACCTCAGAACTCTTGACTTGTCATGTTAGTTTATCTTGTGCTTTAAAGAGAGTATTGGGTGGATGATCCCCAGACACAGTCTTAATACCTGTGTGGCACATATGACGAGAACAGTAGTTTTGCTGGAAAGTTTATGAGAAGACAAAAAAAGAATAGGACTTGAGCACCCTCATACAAGGTGGATTAATGTGAAGCTGTACTGACAACCTCATCATGTACAACAAATGTCAGCAAAACCACCACTGCAAGAACATATGAATCCTTGTTGCAGGGGGGACCATCTATAAGTGATGGTTCCATGTTTCCGTAAGGAGCACATGGGGAGAATTAGGATGATATATGGGTGAGAATGGTTGCTTGCATAGAATAGAGGGATTGAAACAGTATGACACAACACCAGAATGTTGAAACTTGTGAGAATTGGTGCTTGCATAGAATAGAGGATTGAAACAGTATGACAAGAACACCATGTTGAAGGTGAGAATGGGTGCTTGCATAGAATAGAAGGATTGAAACAGTATGACACGACAATAACTTGCGTAGTAGAGGGATTGAAAACAGTTATGGTGACGAATGGTGTGCTTGCATAGAATAGAGGGATTAAAATGGTATGACAAGATCACCAGAATAAGGGATTGAAACTATGGTGACAATGGTGCTTGCATAGAATAGAGGGATTAAAATGGTATGACACAGACAATAAGGTGTTGCTTGTGTAAACTAGATGGGATTGAAACAGTGACACGACAATAAAGGTGGTGCTTGCATAGAATAGAGGGATTGAAACAGTATGACACGACAAGGTGGAAGGTGGTGCTTGCAATAGTAGAATAGAGGGATTGAAACACCAGTATGACACGACAATAAGGTGGTGCTTGTGTAGAATAGGGATTGGAAACAGCTTGGTGCTTGTAGAATAGAGGATTGAAACAGTATGACACACAATGGTGAAACAGAATGAGAGGGATTGAAACAGTATGACACGACAAAAGGTGGTGCTTGTGTAGAATAGATTGGGATTGAAACAGTAATAAGGTACACACAGTATGACACATGGTAAGGTGGTGCTTGTGTAGAATAGAGGGATTGAAACAGTATGACACAACAATAAGGTGGTGCTTTGTGTAGAATAGAATTGAAACAGTATGACACAAAAATTGAAACAGTATGTAGAAGATACCAGGTTGAACAGTATGACACAACAATAAGGTGGTGCTTGCGTAGAATAGAGGGATTGAAACAGTATGACACGACAATAAGGTGGTGCTTGTGTAGAATAGAGGGATTGAAACAGTATGACACAACAATAAGGTGGTGCTTGTGTAGAATAGAGGGATTGAAACAGTATGACACAACAATAAGGTGGTGCTTGGGTAGAAGGGGAAACAGTATGACACAAACAATAAGGTGGTGCTTGCGTAGAATAGAGGGATTGAAACAGTATGACACAATAAGACTTGTGTAAGGGATTGAAACTTATGGTGGACAATAAGGTGGTGCTTGTGTAGAATAGAGGGATTGAAACAGTATGCCACGACAATAAGGTGGTGCTTGTGTAGAATAGAGGGATTGAAACAGTATGACACGACAATAAGGTGGTGCTTGCGTAGAATAGAGGGATTGAAACAGTATGACACGACAATAAGGTGGTGCTTGTGTAGAATAGAGGGATTGAAACAGTATGACACAACAATAAGGTGGTGCTTGTGTAGAATAGAGGGATTGAAACAGTATGACACGACAATAAGGTGGTGCTTGTGTAGAATAGAGGGATTGAAACAGTATGACACAACAATAAGGTGGTGCTTGTGTACACAACAATAAGGTGGTGCTTGTGTAGAATAGAGGGATTGAAACAGTATGACACAACAATAAGGTGGTGCTTGCGTAGAATAGAGGGATTGAAACAGTATGGATTGAAACAGTATGACACGACAATAAGGTGGTGCTTGTGTAGAATAGAGGGATTGAAACAGTATGACACGACAATAAGGTGGTGCTTGTGTAGAATAGAGGGATTGAAACAGTATGACACAACAATAAGGTGGTGCTTGTGTAGAATAGAGGGATTGAAACAGTATGACACGACAATAAGGTGGTGCTTGTGTAGAATAGAGGGATTGAAACAGTATGACACGACAATAAGGTGGTGCTTGTGTGCTTGAAATAGGGGGCGTGAAACAGTATGACCCACGACAATAAGGTGGTGCTTGTGTAGAATAGAGGGATTGAAACAGTATGACACGACAATAAGGTGGTGCTTGTGTAGAATAGAGGGATTGAAACAGTATGACACGACAATAAGGTGGTGCTTGTGTAGAATAGAGGGATTGAAACAGTATGACACGACAATAAGGTGGTGCTTGTGTAGAATAGAGGGATTGAAACAGTATGACACGACAATAAGGTGGTGCTTGTGTAGAATAGAGGGATTGAAACAGTATGACACGACAATAAGGTGGTGCTTGTGTAGAATAGAGGGATTGAAACAGTATGACACGACAATAAGGTGGTGCTTGTGTAGAATAGAGGGATTGAAACAGTATGACACGACAATAAGGTGGTGCTTGTGTAGAATAGAGGGATTGAAACAGTATGACACAACAATAAGGTGGTGCTTGCGTAGAATAGAGGGATTGAAACAGTATGACACGACAATAGACACGACAAGAAGGTGGTGCTTGTGTAGAATAGAGGGATTGAAACAGTATGACACGACAATAAGGTGGTGCTTGTGTAGAATAGAGGGATTGAAACAGTATGACACGACAATAAGGTGGTGCTTGTGTAGAATAGAGGGATTGAAACAGTATGACACGACAATAAGGTGGTGCTTGTGTAGAATAGAGGGATTGAAACAGTATGACACAACAATAAGGTGGTGCTTGTGTAGAATAGAGGGATTGAAACAGTATGACACGACAATAAGGTGGTGCTTGTGTAGAATAGAGGGATTGAAACAGTGCTTGTGTAGAATAGAGGGATTGAAACAGTATGACACAACAATAAGGTGGTGCTTGTGTAGAATAGAGGGATTGAAACAGTATGACACGACAATAAGGTGGTGCTTGTGTAGAATAGAGGGATTGAAACAGTATGACACGACAATAAGGTGGTGCTTGTGTAGAATAGAGGGATTGAAACAGTATGACACGACAATAAGGTGGTGCTTGTGTAGAATAGAGGGATTGAAACAGTATGACACGACAATAAGGTGGTGCTTGTGTAGAATAGAGGGATTGAAACAGTATGACACGACAATAAGGTGGTGCTTGTGTAGAATAGAGGGATTGAAACAGTATGACACGACAATAAGGTGGTGCTTGTGTAGAATAGAGGGATTGAAACAGTATGACACGACAATAAGGTGGTGCTTGTGTAGAATAGAGGGATTGAAACAGTATGACACGACAATAAGGTGGTGCTTGTGTAGAATAGAGGGATTGAAACAGTATGACACGACAATAAGGTGGTGCTTGTGTAGAATAGAGGGATTGAAACAGTATGACACGACAATAAGGTGGTGCTTGTGTAGAATAGAGGGATTGAAACAGTATGACACGACAATAAGGTGGTGCTTGTGTAGAATAGAGGGATTGAAACAGTATGACACGACAATAAGGTGGTGCTTGTGTAGAATAGAGGGATTGAAACAGTATGACACGACAATAAGGTGGTGCTTGTGTAGAATAGAGGGATTGAAACAGTATGACACGACAATAAGGTGGTGCTTGTGTAGAATAGAGGGATTGAAACAGTATGACACGACAATAAGGTGGTGCTTGTGTAGAATAGAGGGATTGAAACAGTATGACACGACAATAAGGTGGTGCTTGTGTAGAATAGAGGGATTGAAACAGTATGACACGACAATAAGGTGGTGCTTGTGTAGAATAGAGGGATTGAAACAGTATGACACGACAATAAGGTGGTGCTTGTGTAGAATAGAGGGATTGAAACAGTATGACACGACAATAAGGTGGTGCTTGTGTAGAATAGAGGGATTGAAACAGTATGACACGACAATAAGGTGGTGCTTGTGTAGAATAGAGGGATTGAAACAGTATGACACGACAATAAGGTGGTGCTTGTGTAGAATAGAGGGATTGAAACAGTATGACACGACAATAAGGTGGTGCTTGTGTAGAATAGAGGGATTGAAACAGTATGACACGACAATAAGGTGGTGCTTGCGTAGAATAGAGGGATTGAAACAGTATGACATGACAATAAGGTGGTGCTTGTGTAGAATAGAGGGATTGAAACAGTATGACACGACAATAAGGTGGTGCTTGTGTAGAATAGAGGGATTGAAACAGTATGACACGACAATAAGGTGGTGCTTGTGTAGAATAGAGGGATTGAAACAGTATGACACGACAATAAGGTGGTGCTTGTGTAGAATAGA
This sequence comes from Oreohelix idahoensis, assembly GCA_024509875.1. NCBI lineage: Eukaryota > Metazoa > Mollusca > Gastropoda > Stylommatophora > Oreohelicidae > Oreohelix > Oreohelix idahoensis. Next base: position 19,095 of record JAMPIV010021047.1, on the reverse strand, counting down.
GGGATTGAAACAGTATGACACGACAATAAGGTGGTGCTTGTGTAGAATAGAGGGATTGAAACAGTATGACACGACAATAAGGTGGTGCTTGTGTAGAATAGAGGGATTGAAACAGTATGACACGACAATAAGGTGGTGCTTGTGTAGAATAGAGGGATTGAAACAGTATGACACGACAATAAGGTGGTGCTTGTGTAGAATAGAGGGATTGAAACAGTATGACAGAACAATAAGGTGGTGCTTGTGTAGAATAGAGGGATTGAAACAGTATGACACGACAATAAGGTGGTGCTTGTGTAGAATAGAGGGATTGAAACAGTATGACACGACAATAAGGTGGTGCTTGTGTAGAATAGAGGGATTGAAACAGTATGACACGACAATAAGGTGGTGCTTGTGTAGAATAGAGGGATTGAAACAGTATGACACGACAATAAGGTGGTGCTTGTGTAGAATAGAGGGATTGAAACAGTATGACACGACAATAAGGTGGTGCTTGTGTAGAATAGAGGGATTGAAACAGTATGACACGACAATAAGGTGGTGCTTGTGTAGAATAGAGGGATTGAAACAGTATGACACGACAATAAGGTGGTGCTTGTGTAGAATAGAGGGATTGAAACAGTATGACACGACAATAAGGTGGTGCTTGTGTAGAATAGAGGGATTGAAACAATAAGGTGGTGCTTGTGTAGAATAGAGGGATTGAAACAGTATGACACGACAATAAGGTGGTGCTTGCGTAGAATAGAGGGATTGAAACAGTATGACACGACAATAAGGTGGTGCTTGTGTAGAATAGAGGGATTGAAACAGTATGACACGACAATAAGGTGGTGCTTGTGTAGAATAGAGGGATTGAAACAGTATGACACGACAATAAGGTGGTGCTTGTGTAGAATAGAGGGATTGAAACAGTATGACACGACAATAAGGTGGTGCTTGCGTAGAATAGAGGGATTGAAACAGTATGACACGACAATATTGAAACAGTATGACACGACAATAAGGTGGTGCTTGTGTAGAATAGAGGGATTGAAACAGTATGACACGACAATAAGGTGGTGCTTGTGTAGAATAGAGGGATTGAAACAGTATGACACAACAATAAGGTGGTGCTTGCGTAGAATAGAGGGATTGAAACAGTATGACACGACAATAAGGTGGTGCTTGTGTAGAATAGAGGGATTGAAACAGTATGACACAACAATAAGGTGGTGCTTGTGTAGAATAGAGGGATTGAAACAGTATGACACAACAATAAGGTGGTGCTTGTGTAGAATAGAGGGATTGAAACAGTATGACACAACAATAAGGTGGTGCTTGTGTAGAATAGAGGGATTGAAACAGTATGACACGACAATAAGGTGGTGCTTGTGTAGAATAGAGGGATTGAAACAGTATGACACGACAATAAGGTGGTGCTTGTGTAGAATAGAGGGATTGAAACAGTATGACACGACAATAAGGTGGTGCTTGTGTAGAATAGAGGGATTGAAACAGTATGACACAACAATAAGGTGGTGCTTGTGTAGAATAGAGGGATTGAAACAGTATGACACGACAATAAGGTGGTGCTTGCGTAGAATAGAGGGATTGAAACAGTATGACACGACAAGTGGTGCTTGTGTAGAATAGAGGGATTGAAACAGTCAGTTGCGAGAGCCCTTGAGGCAGTATGACACGACAATAAGGTGGTGCTTGTGTAGAATAGAGGGATTGAAACAGTATGACACAACAATAAGGTGGTGCTTGTGTAGAATAGAGGGATTGAAACAGTATGACACGACAAGAAGGTGGTGCTTGTGTAGAATAGAGGGATTGAAACAGTATGACACGACAATAAGGTGGTGCTTGTGTAGAATAGAGGGATTGAAACAGTATGACACAACAATAAGGTGGTGCTTGTGTAGAATAGAGGGATTGAAACAGTATGACACGACAATAAGGTGGTGCTTGCGTAGAATAGAGGGATTGAAACAGTATGACACAACAATAAGGTGGTGCTTGCGTAGAATAGAGGGATTGAAACAGTATGACACGACAATAAGGTGGTGCTTGTGTAGAATAGAGGGATTGAAACAGTATGACACAACAATAAGGTGGTGCTTGCGTAGAATAGAGGGATTGAAACAGTATGACACGACAATAAGGTGGTGCTTGTGTAGAATAGAGGGATTGAAACAGTATGACACGACAATAAGGTGGTGCTTGTGTAGAATAGAGGGATTGAAACAGTATGACACGACAAGAAGGTGGTGCTTGTGTAGATTAGAGGGATTGAAACAGTGACACGACAATAAGGTGGTGCTTGCATAGAATAGAGGGATTAAAATGGTATGACACGACAATAAGGTGGGCTTTGAATAGAGGGATGAAACAGTATGACACGACATAAGGTGGTGCTTGTGTAGAATAGAGGGATTGAAAACAGTATGACACGACAATAAGGTGGTGCTTGTGTAAAATTAGGGATTGGTGAGAAATAAGGTGGTGCTTGCATAGAATAGAGGGATTGAAAACAGTATGACACAGATCAATAAGGTGGTGCTTGTGTAGCATAGCGGGATTGAAACAGTATGACACGCCACTAAGGTGGCGCTCGTGTAGAATAGAGGGATTGAACCAACAGTATGACAAAATAGAGGGATCACCAGTGTGGAAGGTAAGGTGGTGCTTGTGTAGAATAGGGGATTGAAACAGTATGACACGACAATAAGGTGGTGAATAGTGTAGAATAGAGGGATTGAAACAGTATGACACGACAATAAGGTGGTGCTTGTGTAGAATAGAGGGATGAAACAGTATGACACAACAATAAGGTGGTGCTTGCATAGAATAGAGGGATTAAAATGGTATGACACCAAGATCAAGGTGGTGCTTGAAATTTATGGGTGGTAGAAACAGTATGATGACAACAATTGGTTGCTTGTGTAGAATAGAGGGATTGAAACAGTATGACACGATCACAGTGGTGGAAACTAATGGTGAGAAGGTGTGCTTGTGTAGAATAGAGGGATTGAAACAGTATGAAAACACAATAAGGTGGTGCTTGTGTAGAATAGAGGGATTGAACGTATGACAGACAATAAGGTGGTTGCTTGTGTAGAATAGAGGGATTGAAACAGTATGATTTGAAACAGTATGACAAGATCCCAGTGAAGCAGGAGGATGAGAAGAAGATGCTGGTGATGGATAGGGCACATATTGAGGAAGCCTATATTCTGGAATCTCTAGGACAAGAGAGGTAGTCTCAGGTAGATTCCAGGTAGTCAGGTAGAGTTCAGTAGTCTCAGGTAGAGGGAGAAGAGAACTGGAAACAAAAATGAAAGCAATAAAGAAGACATGGACAGGTGGTCAGAACTTGGCACAAAATTTGTTTGAGAGTTGAGAGTTAATGCCCCTTGGGCAGCATACGGGTAATATATGAATACATGATGAGATAATTGTGGATAATACATATAAGATGAGGTGGTTTCGTTCTTATCCCTCATCCATTTCATTCCCCTGAGGAATATAGGAGCTGCAGCTGTTTCTGTACACTTGATATCTGGCTTGAACCATCTTCACGCTCTGCTCGTGGGGGTTCTGGTTTCTTTAGCTTTCCTCTTCTGTCCTTTTCTCTGCAGGTTTCTCTTCAGCCTCCCCTGGGGGGGGGGCAGTCGTCTTCTAATCCTTTGTGGGTTTCACTTAAAAAGTTCTATGCATTACCAAGAAGAGAATCAAGTGATCATTTTGAAATCAGACTGAGAACCAGACCATTGCAGACTCAGAGAAAGATACCAGACAGGATCTGTTCAACAAACTGAAACATCAAGCAACAGATGTGTGGGTGGAGAAGGAGTGGACATGTGGAGAGAGGACAAACAGAAAGTAGAAAACATAAATCCAAAACCGTCCATGAGAGGTGCAGCAGGGTTGCCACGTGGGGGGGGGGCTTTCTTCAAAAACCCAGTTGAGGGAGAAAATGTATGTTGATGAGATGAACCCTGAGGCAGACTGCTACACGGACTTTTTACAAGTGAGATAAATGTGGTATATGAGAGCGAGTGATAATGAAGACTTCAGAGTATGTCTCTTTTTTTTCATCGTCATTTTTTCTCTTTGTGTTCCTTACAGAGCATGGAGCCTGCACTGCAGCTGGTCCCCTTGCAGAAAGTGAAATTGTTGCTTGTGCTGTCTGTTTGTGTTGCCATGCTGGTGTGCCTTTCCTTTCTATCTCCATATGTGGCTTCTTTCAAGTTTGTTGCCCGGCTGTGTTCCATAGATGTTCTTTTTTTTTTTTTTTTTTGTTGTTGCTTAAACTGATGTCAAGAAAGGTAGCGTAGAGATCTGTCAGACTGACCCCTTGAATTTCAATTTTTAAAATCAAACAATTTTCAGTCACAAATCACACAGGAAATTTCGTACATTGCACTTATAAAATATTTATTGCTAACACCGTTGATAAGGCGTTTTCATTGAAGGTATGCAGTTCCCATAGTAAATGAGAGAAAATGCATGCACGTGTAAATGATTTCCAAAATGTCTAATGTTATTTATACTGATTTAAAAAAATATATAGTGGTGCCATCTAACCATACTGTCTCATTTCAGACATTTTTGGAACTGAAATCGAAAGTGTGAGTGAAAAATAAGTTGAAAAAAAAAATTAATGCACTTGTTATATGAAATAAAGCTATTTTGATATTAGCAGTACATTAAACAGTGGAGAGATTTAAAAGTTAAGTTACAAATTTTGAGTGAATAAAGAGGCAGAAAGCAACCATCCAGCTGGAAAAGAGGGGAAGATGTATTACTAAAAGAGTAATACCAGAGTCCTAGCGAGGCAATGTTAACATAAAGACAAAGAAGTAGTGGGTACCTGTATATAGGTACCAATATTTGCTGAAGAAATTGTCTTTGTTAAACAAATAGGCATTGAAGTTAACAGCTGCATCTGAGAAAAGCTGTGTGTGGGGAAGGTGTCTTTCTAGGAGTCATTTATCAAGATTAATTCTTGTGGTCAAATGCCATAAAAAAATTTTTTTGACAATAACAAAAGAACAAACATTAGGGGGTAACGAATAAATCAGTTACCTATATGTTACACAGGAGGTCTCATAAGTAAAGACTTTAAAAAAAGATCGTATATACTCAAAAACTGAGAAGTAGGTTTATGGTTTTTGTACGTGTGTGATAAACACACACACTGATGTAGCAGTTATCTCATGAAGCGTCACTGAATATACGGTCCTCATAATTTAGGTTTAGTTCACACGTATTAAGGTAAGTTTTTCTTCACACTGTAGCAAAAACTGTAGAGTAATAACAGATTACTGGAAAACAGAAGCCCTGTCACATTTGATTCATTCAGTGGTCTATGCTCTGTAGCTCTAATTACAAAACGCAGCCATTTGTCTCAATACAAAACAGCTCTCACAGGCCATTGATTACTTATTGGCCATTGGATTTATAGCTGCTTTGTAAGAATAGGACATAACGGCTGGGTCATTGTCGAGGCGAGAAGAATGGCCAGATGAAAGATCAAACTGGCCCAGAGAGCCAGAAAACTGGCTTACATCCGAACACCGCTGAAGAGGTAGTATCGTCGCCATTTTGGATATCTTAGACAAGCTTGACCAAACCTGTTGCTGGTGTAGCTGTGGCTGTTACTCCTGATTTGAAATTGAGAAGTCTGTTGTTGAGGAGGAGGCTGTAATTGTTGAAATTTAATATGTTGCTTTAAGTTTGGTTGTTGCTGCTGCTGTTGTTGGGGGTGGTTGAAAGACGATGGTGGCGTCATTGTCTTAAGGTGACTGTTAAGTTCTTCCCAGTTGAAGGACCTGGGGCACTGTTGAACCTGTTGCTGTTGATAAAGTGGTTGCTGCTGTAGTCGTAGTTGAATGTGGCAAATTCTGAATGCTTTCGGGTTTGATTCCTGAAGAATATAATAAACATTACAGTGCTGTTACTACCTCTTGCTTTTATTTTTCTCTTTTCTCATCGTTACTTTCCCTTCTTTAACTCTTGACCACTTCCAGCATCAGCTATATTTTTTAAAATTTACTGTATTTCCAGCCATGTAAGACACATCGGGATAGCAATCAATCAATACCCATTGGCTCCCCAAGAAGCACAGGCCTTCAAGAAACACATGTCAAGTTCTTCTGTCACATACCATCAGCTCAAGTTCTTCTGTCACATACCATCAGCTGAAGTTCTGTCACATACCATCAGCTGAAGTTCTTCTGTCACATGCCATCAGCTGAAGTTCTTCTGTCGCATACCATCAGCTCAAGTTCTTCTGTCGCATACCATCAGCTCAAGTTCTTCTGTCGCATACCATCAGCTCAAGTTCTTCTGTCGCATACCATCAGCTCAAGTTCTTCTGTCGCATACCATCAGCTCAAGTTCTTCTGTCGCATACCATCAGCTCAAGTTCTTCTGTCGCATACCATCAGCTCAAGTTCTTCTGTCGCATACCATCAGCTCAAGTTCTTCTGTCGCATACCATCAGCTCAAGTTCTTCTGTTGCATACTATCAACTCAAGTTCTTCTGTCTCTGTCACATACCATCAGCTCAAGTTCTTCTGTCGCATACCATCAGCTCAAGTTCTTCTGTCGCATACCATCAGCTCAAGATCTTCTGTCGCATACCATCAGCTCAAGTTCTTCTATCGCATACCATCAGCTCAAGTTCTTCTGCCACATACCATCAGCTCAAATTCTTCTGTCACATACCATCAGCTCAAATTCTTCTGTCACATACCATCAGCTCAAGTTCTTCTGTCGCATACCATCAGCTCAAGTTCTTCTGTCACATACCATCAGCTCAAGTTCTTTCCAGGTCTTCCACATCATTTTTACTTCTGTCTCAAGTTCTCTTCTTCATATATATTTTTGGTCTACCTTTTTCTCTCATACCCTGATGAATCCACTATAAGACAGCCTTGTAATGCTATCAACAGGTTTCATCGATGTGTTTCCTACCCATCGCCAACGTCTTCTTCTTCTCTATTGTTCTTGTCATCAATTTCACATTAGTGATCTTATCATATCTTGTCAATCCTTTTGTTTCTTCACAAGCACCTATTTATTGAATTTATAATATTGTTTTTATTCGTTCTAAAAATTATTTTATTGCACATATAAAACTTTAAATTATTATTTTAACATACATATGAGTCATCATGTGACGTATTCTCTCCAGAACGTTGTCTCCATTACAGCTGCTCTGAACGCATCATGATTTTGGGCAAGTCGACCTGCATCATCCAAAGACATGTTCAGACTCTCTGTGATGTCCTGGATCCACCTTAGTCTAGGTCGTCCCCTTCTCCTTTTTCCAGGGACCATGCCTTCTATTACTTATTTTTCCCGACTATTATGTCTTTTTATATGACCAAAAAATTTCAGCTTCCTTATTGCGATGGTATTTAGGAGCCAATTTTCCTCTACATTTAGTGAGTGCAGTACTTCTCTGTTGGTCTTTTTTTTCTGTCCAGGGTATTCTTAACATCCTTCTGTAGCATTTCATTTCGAATGATGTAATCTTTTTTGCAACTGTTTTATTGAGTGTCCATGTCTCGCAGCCGTATGTTGCTACTGGAAATATACATGCTCTGATCAGTTGTAACTTTGTTTCTTTGCTTGTGCCTTGCCACAGGTTTTTCATCTGTATTAGTTTATGTGAATCAATTGCAAGTCTTCTTTTAATTTCTACTGTACAGTCGCCAGAGCTGTTGATGATTGATCCTAAGTATTCAAATTCATTAATACCTTCCAGTTCTTCATTATCAATTTCAATTTCTGGTTTCATCTTTACTTTGTCTGTTGTCAATACTTTGGTCTTCTTGGTGTTTAGGTATAGATTATACTTTGATTTTTGGTTGACAGAATTAATTGTTCAAGTCCTTCTGGGTTGGTCGATAGGAGGACTGTGTCATCAGCATATCTGATTTCCGGGATCTGGTACCCGCCGATGTTAAATGAGTCAAACTCTGTGTGTTCTTGGTCATCTCTTACGTTTCTCATGATATTCTCGTCATAAATGTTAAACAGGTATGGGGAAAGGGTACAGCCTTGTCTTACTCCTTTCTGTACTTCAAACCATTCTGATGTTTCTCCATCTATTCTTACGGCTGCCTGTTGTTCTTGATACAGCAGTGCGATGAGTTGTCTAACGTGGTTTGGAAATTCCATATTTTCCATAATAGTCCATAACTGCTGATGTACACAGTTGAAAGCTTTGGTGTAATCAATGAAACAAGTATATAGTTCAACGTTGAATTCTCTACACTTTTCTATGATGTTCCTCATACTGAATATATGATCTCTGGTGCCTCTGCCTAGTCGAAAACCCGCCTGTACTTTGTGAATTTCTGTTTCTAGCTTGTGTTGCATTCTTTTCATTATGATATGTAATAGTATTTTGCTGGCATGGCTTATAAGAGCTATAGTTCTGTAGTTTGTGCACAGTTTCACATATGAGAGGTTTATAATAATATTATATAATTTACTATCCAAAATATTTTAATTAACTGAAGTTTAAATACAAAAGAAAACATGCTTGTTTATGATAGCCTTGAGCATCATCACCACATAGATGAAGGAGGATTTTTTTTCTCGATATATTTCTGAGGAAAAAAATAGTGCATTATATGGTGGAAAATATGGTATTATTTGTTTGGTCTTGTCTTTTTTCTCTTTCTTTAACTCTGTATTTTTCCCTACGTAACTCATTTTTATTATTTGTTTTCTTCTTAATTCTCAGCTCTTTCTTTTTTTTTTTGTTGGATCTACAATGCTTTACTATTCCTTACATCAAACTAATGGGTACTCTTCCTGCTTCTTCTGTTTTCTCTCATGCTTTAACTGTATACAGTTCAAAACTGCAACCTTTTTTTTTTCTATGCTTTTATCTTTCAGTTCTAGCCACCACCCATCTCATTATCTTCTTTGCTTGCTTCTGTTAACTTGTGCCTGCATTCCAGGAAATCATTACTGTGCTATCATCACTACCTGTTGCCACAGATGATACGAGCCCTGGCGAAGACATTTGAAAGAGTGTCGTCAACCAGGGACTGGAATAACTTGAACGGCTCCTGATGATGCCACTGTGTACAGTGATGGGTCTGTAATCTGTGGTAATAAATCAGGGTGGGGCTTCTCTGCTAGAGTAAAGGGCAGAACCGTCGCTGAACATAGTGGGGCTTACATGATAACAACCTCCAGCATGAGAATGGAGGTAGAGGCAGTTACTGCTGCCTCAAGATGGCTGTCTGAGACTTTATTAACAAAGGCAGTTATTGTATCAGACTCACAATCCATGCTTCGAAAGGTCCAAAATGGTTGGCTTCAACATGAATGGAAAACCTCCATTGAAGCATCGAATCTTCAAGAACTGATATGGGTCTACTGTCCTGGTCATGCCGGGGTACGTGGCAATGAAAGAGCTGACAGACTAGCTTCAAGAGCACCCATAAAAGGTGCATTGGCCATGGATAAGGAAGAAATACTGAGGGCAATTCATGTTCATCTATTAGAAAATGACACTGCAATCAATGAATCATCAAGGCTAAGATTGCTGGAATTTGGCATCAAACGTAAGACCAGCAGGGATGGACGTATGAGAGGACACATCTGTCGTGTATACAACCAGTGCGCAACAGGAACTATTAGCATTCATACCCTTTGACATTTGCTGCAGGAGACTGAGCACCTATGGGTTTGCCTGGAGTGCAATGACGTTGATTCTGATTAACAATAACAGACATTAATACCTGCTGCCGCCATGGACATCACTACATGTTGCCACAGACATCACTACATGTTGCCACCACAGACATCACTACATGTTGCCACCACAGACATCACTACATGTTGCCACCACGGACATCACTACATGCTGCCACCACGGACATCACTACATGTTGCCACAGACATCACTACATGTTGCCACCACAGACATCACTACATGTTGCCACCATGGACATCACTACATGTTGCCACCACAGACATCACTACATATTGCCACCACAGACATCACTACATGTTGCCACCACAGACATCAAAACATGTTGCCACCATGGACATCACAACTCTGTTCATTACTCATCATCATTATTTCCCTCGATTGTTCCTAATGGAGCATGGACCCATCACAACAACTAGTCCCCAGAAGGCCTGCACTAAAGTGTTCACAAGCTCTTGTAGCTGTAGTTTATGTAGCAGTTTGTTAGACATGTTCATGATGAGATTACCAGCTCTATCTTTGGACAATCTCATGTTACTTCCCTTTAAACCATGCCTGAGTGCACGGTAGTTCTATTCTTTCTTTATCTCCTCAGAGACACCCCCCCCCCCCCCATCATTTTATTACTACTTGCCAAGATTTGTGCTATGGTAACTTTATATATTACTATATACTTGCCAAGATTTGTGCTACGATAACTTTATATATTACTATATACTTGCCAAGATTTGTGCTATGGTAACTTTATATATTACTATTTACTTGCCAAGATTTGTGCTATGGTAACTTTATATATTACTATATACTTGCCAAGATTTGTGCTACGATAACTTTATATATTACTATATACTTGCCAAGATTTGTGCTATGGTAACTTTATATATTACTATTTACTTGCCAAGATTTGTGCTATGGTAACTTTATATATTACTATATACTTGCCAAGATTTGTGCTATGGTAACTTTATATATTACTATATACTTGCCAAGATTTGTGTTACGGTAACTTTTACTATATACTTGCCAAGATTTGTGCTACGGTAACTTTATATATTACTACTTACCAATAGTTGTGCTACGGTAGCTTTATATATTACTACTTGCCAAGATTTGTGCTATGTAGCTTTATATATTACTACTTGCCAAGATTTGTGCTATGTAGCTTTATATATTACTACTTGCCAAGATTTGTGCTACGGTAACTTTATATATTATTACTTGCCAAGATTTATGCTACGGTAGCTTTATATATTACTACTTGCCAAGATTTGTGCTACGGTAGCTTTATTTATTACTACTTGCCAAGATTTTGCTAAGGTAGCTTTATGTATTACTACTTGCCAAGATTTGTGCTATGATAGCTTTATATATTACTACTTGCCAAGATTTGTGCTACGGTTAATTTGTATATTACTACTTGCCAAGATTTTTGCTACGGTAGCTTTATATATTACTACTTGCCAAGATTTGTGCTACAGTTACTTTATATATTACTACTAGATGTTGAGGACTGCTGCATGGTATGCATGGTGGGTCTTATTTTAATTGAGATAATTGCATCATTCAGCATCCCAACTAGATATACTTGAACGTTACGCGTAGTGAATGATGACGCGGAAGACTTAGTAACCATTACAGTCTGTGTACGTGCCTTGTGGCCGTTGGATGTGTACAACCTTCTAAAAATGAGTTTTTACACCACATCTTAGTGTACTAAAGGATATGTGTCTGTAGACACCGCTGATTATATTTTAAAGTAAATGTAAGGACCGGGGAGACCCTTGAATAGATTTTAGGCGTTACCAAAGAAAATGAATAATTTATAAAACGCAGTATTTGCAAATTTACCAATGTCGTGCCTATGGTTGCCATGTGAAATAGTATAAGAAGGTGAAGTGAAAGTTGGCGTGTGTAGGCAAAACTGAGTTGATTCAACTGCAAGTTCTCATTGATTATTTCATTGGTTGACAGTTATAGTCAATTCTAAGTATTTTTAACAATACTACGCCTAGAACCATAATTTAATAAATTCAAGACTAATTTATTGAAGAATCATTAATGAACATAGCTGCCATAGAAAAAGAGCGAACCCACGGTTGCAGTAATGAAGATTTGACATTCGTTGAAACTATAATTCAAGATGGAAAATATATTAATTAACTGGAAAGAGAAGAAAAGAAAGAAGAACCACAACACTGGCCATGATTTATGCTACAGTTACTTTACATACTTTACATACGAGTATTACTACTGGCCATGATTTATGCTATGGTTACTTTATATATTAATACTTGCCATGATTTATGCTACGGTTACTTTATATATTACTACTGGCCATGATTTATGCTACAGTTACTTTATATATTACTACTGGCCATGATTTATGCTACGGTTACTTTATATATTACTACTGGCCATGATTTGTGCTACAGTTACTTTATATATTACTACTTGCCATGATTTGTGCTACAGTTACTTTATATATTACTACTGGCCATGATTTATGCTACGGTTACTTTATATATTACTACTTGCCATGATTTGTGCTAGTTACTTTATATATTACTACTTGCCATGATTTATGCTACAGTTACTTTATATATTACTACTTGCCATGATTTGTGCTACAGTTACTTTATATATTACTACTTGCCATGATTTGTGCTACAGTTACTTTATATATTACTACTGGCCATGATTTATGCTACGGTTACTTTATATATTACTACTTGCCATGATTTGTGCTAGTTACTTTATATATTACTACTTGCCATGATTTATGCTACAGTTACTTTATATATTACTACTTGCCATGATTTGTGCTACAGTTACTTTATATATTACTATTTGCCATGATTTATGCTACAGTTACTTTATATATTACTACTTGCCATGATTTGTGCTACAGTTACTTTATATATTACTATTTGCCATGATTTATGCTACAGTTACTTTACATATTACTACTTGCCATGATTTATGCTACGGTTACTTTATATATTACTACTTGCCATGATTTGTGCTAGTTACTTTATATATTACTACTTGTCATGATTTATGCTACAGTTACTTTATATATTACTACTTGCCATGATTTGTGCTACAGTTACTTTATATATTACTATTTGCCATGATTTATGCTACAGTTATTTTATATATTACTACTTGCCATGATTTGTGCTACAGTTACTTTATATATTACTACTTGCCATGATTTGTGCTAGTTACTTTATATATTACTACTTGCCATGATTTATGCTACAGTTTCTTTATATATTACTACTTGCCATGATTTGTGCTACAGTTACTTTATATATTACTATTTGCCATGATTTATGCTACAGTTACTTTATATATTACTACTTGCAGAGGTGCAGAGATCGGAAGCGATCATAACCTCTGCATAGCTAAACTGAGAATTAAACTGAAGAAGTTATACCAACAGAATAAAAATAGAAGAATAGATGTACACAGACTGCAATCAAATGATATAAAGGAGGAATATAATGTCAAAATGAACAACTATTTCGATGCTTTAGGCAAAATTGACAACGATATCACCACCAAGACAATCGATACTAAATGGGAACAACTGAGAACAGCAATGACAGAAGCAGCAGTAGCGACCACCGGATACCTAGTACATAAAAAGAAAAAATGGATGAGAGAAGATACTTGGGATAAAATACAAGAAAGGAAAACAGCAAAACTTAAACTACTAGCGGCAAGTACACATAATGCAGTTGAATCTTGCAAACTAACTTATAACTTGTTAAATAAAGAAGTGAAGACAAAAACTCGAAGAGATAAAAGACATTTCATCAATGAACTGGCCGTAGAAGCTGAAAATGCTGCAAGAACTGGTAATAGTAGGTGCCTTTATCAAATTACAAAACAACTATGTCACCAGCCTACTGCTATGGAAACACCTGTTAAAGGTAAATTAGGGAATTCAATACCAACAGAAAAAGAACAAATGAAGAGATGGGCTGAGCACTTCATGGAGGTGCTAAACAGACCACCACCAACAGTAACACCTGATTTTAATAATGAAACACCTACAACCACCTTGCCAATAACTTGCGATGAATTCACGCTGGACGAGATCAAACAAGCCGTTAAAAGATTAAAAAATTTTAAAGCTGCTGGAGTTGACGAAATTTCAGGGGAAATGATTAAAGCAGTTAATGACAACAACCTCTTGAGAATTTTAGATATTATAAATGAAGTATGGAGAGAAGAACAACCACCACAACAATGGAAAGACAGTATTATTGTAAAGTTACCGAAGAAAGGTGATCTATCAGACTGTAATAACTGGCGTGGTATATCTCTATTATCAGTACCTGGAAAATTATTATGTTGCATGATGTTAGAAAGACTTAAATTGCATGCTGACGAAAAGATCAGAGAAGAACAAGCGGGTTTCAGGCCGAAACGATCATGTATTGATCAAATATTCACACTAAGAACAATTATAGAAGAATCAGTGGAAAGGCAATCGCCACTTATTATCACCTTCGTCGATTTTCAAAAAGCCTTTGATAGTCTACACCGCCCATCATTGTGGAAGATACTTACAATCTATGGTTTTCCAACAAAATATGTGAATATAATCAAAGCGCTATATGACAATGCAAGATGTTGTGTTAGAACAAATAAAGGGAATACAGAATGGTTTACAGTAGAAACAGGGGTGAAACAAGGCTGTATTATGTCACCACTACTTTTTGGAATAGCTATTGATTGGGTTATGAGAAACTATACCCACAATGAACAATTGGGTATAAAATGGACAAATGGAAAATTCCTGGGGGACCTGGATTTCGCAGATGATGTAGCATTCTTAAGTTCAACACCAAGACAATCCCAAGAAGCAATAAATAATTTGTGTCATCTCTCGGTTAAAATCGGTCTCCAAATAAATGCCTCTAAAACTAAAGCTATGAACTTTTCTAACGAGACCTTTGATATCATCTTGAACGGGGAAAAACTACAGAAAGTTGAAAGTTTCAATTATTTAGGCAGTAAAATGACTCAGGATGGTGACACAACAAGAGAAATCCATACTAGAATTGCTTTGGCAGCTAGCGCCTTCAATAGATTAACTAACATTTGGAAATTACGATCATTGAATATACATACCAAGCTTCGTCTGTTTAATTCAAATGTTATCTCAGTGTTAACATACGGCTGTGAGAGTTGGAAAATAACAAAATCATTGGAGAACAAGCTGAATAAATTCGAGAACAAATGTCTTAGAAAACTCATGAACATCAGTTGGAAAGAATTCAAGACTAATCGACAAATAAGAGAAGACTCTAATCAGAAATATGTCTCCGACTATATAAGGAAAAGACGATGGTCTTATATCGGTCATGTCCTACGAATGCAAAACAACAGAATACCACTACAGGCGCTCACTTGGGTTCCTGAGGGTAAGAGGAAAAAAGGAAGACCAAAAGAAACACTCAGAAGAACAATAATAAGAGAAGGAAGAACGTTGGGCCTAAATAATGTGCAAGAGCTAAGAGGAGTGGCGTCACAACGAACAACCTGGAGAGCACTGGTTTCTGCCTTATGCGCCGTGTTTGGTGCTTAAAGAATTTATTATTATTATTATTATTACTTGCCATGATTTATGCTACAGTTACTTTATATATTACTACTTGCCATGATTTGTGCTACAGTTACTTTATATATTACTATTTGCCATGATTTATGCTACAGTTACTTTATATATTACTACTTGCCATGATTTGTGCTACAGTTACTTTATATATTACTATTTGCCATGATTTATGCTACAGTTACTTTATATATTACTACTTGCCATGATTTATGCTGCAGTTCCTCATCGTCCTCCTCTTGCCTTAGAGTTTATTCCAGAATGGTACTGTTGATGGCATATGCGCTTTCTCTGATCCTCATATGTTGGGCATCTTTGAAGCTGGTGGTGTTTCAGTAGTCAATTTTATCGGTGCCACAGTTACACTCAACAATAGTTCCTATCTTCTTGTTGAATAGATGGTATCTAATCTGTTTATGACATGTACGCAAGTCTTGAAGATTACCACTTGTTTGCGTCTGCTGTGCTGGTAATATGCATCATTTCTTTCAGGGCCTGGATGCTCTGCTTCCCACTTGCTCCTGCATCTGCACTTGACAAAACTCTTGGCACCTTCATAAGTTATGCTTGTGCCAAGTTGAGGTAGCTTTCCCCCTCCCTTTGCCAATCTGTCCGCATCTTCATTTCCAGGGATGTTTGGCAGTGAGATGGTATCCACTGCGTCACATATCATAGATGATATGTATAATATCTTAATAGAACAATACTTCAAGCAGCCACTGAGACCATTCCATAAAATTCCATCATATCATCATAAAATGTACAATAAATAAAAGGGTTGAAACAAAAGATTTTATGAATTAACAAATGCATTTTACTGTACTAGAAAGCTAACAAGTATAATATTGTTACAAAAATGTACTGTAAATAATGCAGGTAGAAAATGTGGTACCCAACAGCCACAAACACACATTAAGAATAATCTGTAACAGTCTGTACATAAACACACACACACACATGAATCAGTCATTTAAACAAGATAGCCATTAGTGGATACACTCTTTCTCTTACTAGACTGATTGGGAAACAGCACACACACTTATAACGCAAATGAACAATGGAGACTGAAGCGTGCAGTCTGACAACATGAA
This sequence comes from Oreohelix idahoensis, assembly GCA_024509875.1. Taxonomy (NCBI): domain Eukaryota; kingdom Metazoa; phylum Mollusca; class Gastropoda; order Stylommatophora; family Oreohelicidae; genus Oreohelix; species Oreohelix idahoensis. The sequence goes on along the minus strand of JAMPIV010021047.1, from coordinate 2,639 downwards.
TATCACTTTCAAAGGAAATTACCACATTATCCCTTAGAACAGCGGTTTTTCAACCTTTTTGAGGCCATGGCTCCCCTGACCAACTACATTCGTTCTGCGGCTCCCCTGTGGGATAACTGGTAAAAACTCTAGCGATGTTTCGACATTAAGCCTAACTTTTTTTGAGCAGAGAGCTTTGGAAAGGCTTTTTAATCAATGTAATTTTTAAATGTAATTTTTATTTTAAAATGCAATTGGACAATCTGTGAAAAAATTTCACGTACAAGAAAAAAAAAAATCACAAAGTCGCACTTTGAAAACCCATACTATAAAAAAGAAAACAGCACAGATAAAGTAGTTTCTTTCTTAACGTTTTTATTTTAAAATTTGTGTCTGAAAATCATTCACTGATATACTGCACTCATGATTCAATCTCCATACCAAATAATCTGTACAGTAAAAGTTGTCCACAATTTCAAATACATCTTTGCCTGTCGTACCTGCATTTATGTCCTTACCAAAAAGATCTTCCAATCGTTTCGTTTTTTTTTTTTTCATCAACAAACCGCACATAACAGATTAAAATGAGCATCTCTATTGATATCAGTTGGCCTCATCAAGCTGCAAAAGCAAAGTCCTTCCCCCCTCATTTTTTCTTCATAATCTGTTCATTAAGATCCTCTCCTAAATCTTGAATTCGACGGCTGAGGTGTACTGTTCCGACAAAGAATGGGCAAAAGCTGTTTTCCAACGACTCTCCAACCATAATGGACACTACCCATATCAATAGCACACAGTAAAACGAGTTCTTCTGCAATCGTATGGGGTTTCTTACATTTGCTACCCGTATGCTACCTTGTAGGACGCTAGAAGAGCTTACTAGAGATTGTTTTTATCGCCTACTTGAGAAAATGCAGATTTTTGTTCTTCATTTGACTCAGCTTTCTAGAGAAGATATTCTCTTGGTTTGCCCACGTCATTCTTTTTTGAACAACGTTTCTAAATGGCGCTTCAATTGCTAGGCTGCATACATTCGACAGAAAGTACTATTGAAACATAAAAACACACTGGTGGACGCTCTTCATTAGTGTTCACAAGAGTGCACGTTAAGAACCAAAAATCTGAGAGGTAACCGTCGTCCGTATTTTCTATACTTACGTTTCCTTTCATCATTACCACTTTCTGGTCATCCTCAACATGTTCTCGTTTTTTAACTAACACTTGACCAAAGGAAAAAAAATCTTTCCATAATTGATATCAACCTCAAAACACAATCAAAAACGTCCCCCCAAAAAACCTTTGAAAACAGAAAATCACCGTGTTACCTACTATGGTCGCGCGAGGAGAATTGCGCGGAAAGTAGATAGGCGGGTCGGTGGGGAGCGGGACTTCCAAAGGCCTAGCCAACCATCAAAAGTGAAATTTTCTGCGGGGGCACCCTGGTGATGACAAAACACCAAAAAATGAAATTTCCCACTGGCTCTGTGTTTTTCTGTACAGCTTATAAGATAAAAATCCACGCCCAACAACGGCGCCGTCCCCTGACCGTCAGTCATGCGCCGCACTGGGCGGCGCGGCGCACAGGTTGAAAACCGCTGCCTTAGAAAAACCTACAATAGAGAAAAAAACAATTTCTTTGCAACATTTTCCCAACTTATTCATTTTGGTAATCCTAATTTTTTGTGTGCTGACTGTCGTAAGTCCGAGTTGTCAGAAGTCATGTACAGTTGTAAATAAGGGACTCTTAAACTGTAGTATATACAGGATGTAACAAGAATAGAACTAGTTATAATATTTTTATGTTCTTTAACAGTGTGGGTTGACCTCTTTTTAAACCTTTAGCATTTTTAAAATGTCAGTATAACAATCTTTAACTGTCTATGGAAGTCTAAAACTTCATACCTCATGCACTTTAAGAGTATCTAATGTTCACAACCATGGGAACTTCATACCTCAAGCACTTTAGAGTATCTTATTGCACAACCATGGGAACTTCATACCTCAGCACTTTAGAGTATCTAATTTCACAACATGGGCTAATCAGCTACCATGTAGATCCCATGGGAGCCTCTCTCAAGAGAAGAAATAAAAGAACAGGACTCATGCCCCCTCAGACGTGTCGTACCAGGCGACAAATATAAAGGTCATGCATACGGCCTCAACAACCCAACTAGGGTCAAACAAAGTGTCACAGAAACACTACTACAAGAGCATGGGGAATCTTGGTGCAAGGCTTCCCTGCAAGTGGACAAGCTACAGTGGAGGCTCATGCCCGTAAGGAGCTCAAATGTCAAAGAAAAAGGATTAAAAATAGTCAGATAGTGTTATAACCACGGTTCTCGCTTTAAAAAAAAATAAAGTTGAGTATCCCTTTGGACAGCAGCAGTATTGAAGTTTTCTATGTTAAACTTCTTGAATGGTGTATTGATCAGTGAGAACCTTGAATTACTAGCCTATTCATCTGACCACTCTAACCTCAGTGAACCTTCATGAAACCTTTTGAGTGATATCAAGATGTAGTCGGCACAAGCAAACCAAGGGCATTGAATTATTTAATCTGATGTTTATAAAGCGTTTGGTAAATTGAACATATAATGGATTCATGCAAGTAATGCTGGATAGTTGGCCAGATTACTAGCAACACAGGTCCTTAAGATAAA
>JAMPIV010021046.1:0-36967 GCA_024509875.1 Oreohelix idahoensis | reverse complement strand
ACAACCTTCTTGGTGAGGTCAGTCAGAGGTGGCTCAGTCCGTTGAAGGCTGGATTATTTCTGATAGTAACGCATATGATAAAATACCTAATGTCTTTCTTTGTTCGGGGGGCTTTTTGCCTGCACTATTTTCTCCACTTTCTTCTAATAGGCCAACTACAGCCGTGAGAAATAATTGTGGCCACAGGAAGTCCAAGCTTTTCAAAATGCGATGAGACATTTGCTAGGTCTGGCTGTGAGACCAGTTTCCTGTAGTCTCCTAAGGAGCATAGCAACGGTAGCAATATGTTCTTCGTAGGATCCGATGCAAAATTAGATGGTCGTCCATTGAATTATGGATGTGAGGGACTATGCAAGGGTTTACACAAGCTTTTCATCTTCATGGTAAACACTCTCTGGTGCTTTATGCAGTCAGTCGGCAATCACATCTAAATGTGTAATGTACATTCACTATGTCTGTGAACAGCTAGTCAACAGGTTTAACTTTCCACTCCTTGATGTGTCTGTTTGATCACTATACTATTAACTGCGGTTCAATACTTGGAGCATAATTTGTATGCCTTGCTAGAGCTTTAGAGAGTGAACAACACAGATAGCAGTTTGGTTTGGAGCTCGGTTCAGGTGGAATTCCGTTACAGCGTTTTTAGCAACCGTTAATAATTTCTCACAGCACCGAATCTTAATCATTACTGGGCCTTCTGCAATCAGCAGCTACATTCTCGAACGATGTAAGGATGATTGTAGACTACGCTGTTATTTAATTCATGCGACGCTCAGAGCTCTGTATCTGTTTCTTCCGGCCCCGAATGTGCTTCAGCGTTAGGCGTACGGATTAATGAGGGTAATTTACTGTGGTATCGAAAAAGGGGTAGTTCGTTGTTATAAGTTTCATGTCCAAATTCGATGAGATTATGTTCGAACCAGGTACATCCGTTAAGACTGCAACAGTAACTGCTGTAGTAGCGCCCTGGTTCTGTTTGTTGGTCTGGTGAGAGATTTTGTCGCCGAACTTGACCATCTTTAAAGGATTCGTGGGTTGCAATGGGTACTCCATGCAACCCTCATCATCATCCTCGTCTTCCGTTGCAAATGGCGAAAGCCAGAGAATGCTCGGAGGATGGCACCGGTCTTTCCAAATATTTCTTTAGCAGATTTATGTGGAAGACCTTCTCCTTTCCTTTGATGGAGATCTTGTAATTGGTACGTGAGATCGTTTTAAGGACGGTAAACGGCCCTTGCCATCCGAGGCGAAGTTTATGCTTCCGTTGTGAAGCAAGCAACAAAACTTTTCTCCCCTCGGTTGGAGCTCCATCTCTTTGCAGCTTTGTTGTATCTTTTAGCGTGTTTAGCGCGGGCTTTCGTAAGGTTGGTTGTAGCTAGATCCCATCCTAGCTTTAGCCTTCCTTGAGCTCAGATACATACTTGCTTGCAGAGACGACTGTCTCGTCAGCCTTTTGGTCTGTCAGGGACCGAAGTAAGGCTTCTAATGGCCCCTTTATAGGTCTGCCAAATAAAAGTGTAGCAGGCGGGAATCCCGTAGACGCTTGGGGAACCTCTCGGTAGGCGAATAAGGCAGCCGATATATATAGGTCCCAGTCTTCCGGTTTCTCCTGACCCAGCTTACGTAACATGGTGGTGAGGCTGCCATTAAAACGTCCACGAGCCCATTTCCGGCCGGATGGTAGGGACTTGTGTGGATATGTTTGGCCCTCAAGATCTTAAAGATCTCCTCCATTAACAGGCTACGGAATTGGGATCCATTGTCCGTCAAAACAAGTTGATGGGAATCCCCAACCGTGTAATAGATATTGCACGAGGGGGCTTCTGCGACATGCATGGAATCTAAGCAGTTTGATCGGTATCAAGCTTCGGTCCCACCACGAATGTGCAAGAGTCGACTACAGTACAGGAATGAACCTGTGCTTTCCTTTTGGTCCTTTCCAGGGGTCCCCAATAATGTCGACAGCAACCCGTTCAATGGAGTCCCTACTATTGGCATTTGCCCCATAGGTACTGGGGGTGTCAAGTGCTTGGGTGCTACCCGTTGGCACTGGCGCAGGAATTTCACATACTTACTAATGTCAGAGGTTCATTCCTGGCCACCAATAGTGGGTTTTTATTTATTCGCGAATAGTGGCGTTGTTGTCCCATATGTCCGCTAAAGGGAAGAGAGTGCCCCCATTCTCTAAATCTGGCTTCGGTACTCGTGCGTCGGAACTATGATCTGGTTTAGTCCCCAGTGGTCCGGTTTGCCCGTTCTAAACGATACCTATACGCCATCCTTTAGAAAAGAATGTTCTCCGTTGTGTCTTTTGTCCTTAGCCAATGGGCAGTTTTTTAAAGCAGAGCTCTATAGTAGGGTCATTTTTGTTGCGCCTCCTTCAGTTTCGTTTCGGCAACAAAATTTTGGCGCAGGCTCATCCCTCTACCTTCCTTTGGCTTGCCCTCTTGTGGGTTACCGCTGCCACAATCGCTCCTTGGTCCTCTCCATAAACACATAACCAAATCCCAGGATAACAGGGTAAAAAAAAAGATAGGATCATCATAATGGCAGCTTTTTAGAACTCCCTCTGACAACGTCAGAGTGTAAATTCAACATTCGCGATAGGAAGCGGTCCTGGTGCATCACTCTGAAAACTCCACTAAAGTTTGACGGTTTTCCTCTGTCCCCTTACCTGTTTTGACTAGGTGTCCTAGCAACAATACAACTTAAAGCCTATCTCAGTGTAGCCAAAGAAGATACCGAAGTATTATTGGGCGAGTTCACCATTTTCATATAACATTACAGTTCACTCTGAGTTGAGGGTCCGGGTCCACCCACAGGTTGAGAATCACTGACATTGACTCTACCTCTCGAAGCTGTATGCAAACATCAAACGCGGTTATTGGACCGGTTGTTTGCCCTGATTCAACGTTCCAGTGTAGGGGTCTTCCCTTTTCCTTGACCTTGGTGGCCGCGCTGCCACGTAGGCCTTGGTGGGATTGATTCAAATTGGGTTGTTTGGGAGGGGTATCGGGGTTTTGTAGAATTTCGATTTTTTCCTGGGAGGTCTCGGGTATATTTTCTCGTTGGTTATAATTCTGAGAGGAATTAGGAGGAATAGGATGACTGCTCAAGATTTTGTTTACGATATGGCTCTTCTGTGGGTTTTACGTTTATTGCTGGGAGTTCGACCGGCCATTGCATTGGTATTAAGGTTCGGCCTTATTGAGTATGTCATCAAGCCTGACTGCGCGCCCTGTTCAGTCCCAAAATCTACAGGGTTTTCGTTTGACAAAGTTTGCCTTTATTCTGTTCACAGAACAAGTTCCAAGAGTAGTCCTCATATGTAAGAGATAGTCAGATAATTCAATGCACTTTGTCAAATAGCCCGTGAGACGTGAAAGAATTTTGGGATTTCCGTGCTCTCTTTCGCTGTTTTCTGAACATTTGCAGAAATTTTCGGGCGGTCATTCGAAACCGCTCTAGCAAGGCCTTCTTAAGCATGTCGTAATCATTTGGTTCGGTCCCAGCTATGTGTATACGTCCATAAGCATCGCTTTTATGACGTTTGAGAGTTAAAGTGCCCAGCGAGAACTCTCTAACCCATATAGATTTTGCGAGCCTTTCGAATTTTTTCTAGTATCTGTCATTTTTTTCGTTAGGCTAGGAAAAGATTCTAACAGCAAAAGACATCGCAGTTTAATTGGGCAGACTGAGTGCTGGAGAATCCATTGTTGAGATTGGGGCGAGACGGCTCTCCACTTATTTGAATAGAGGCACTCCGACTCTCAAAAGCCTTGAGCGCTAATCATGCGTCTTCCATTCCTGTCCTCTCTCTACGCGCTTGTCTCTCCTTCTCATCTTTTCCCTGCGGGCCGTCCACTCTGCCTCAATTTTCTTCTGCTCCAATTGACGATCGTCCTTCTTTCTTCCTAGCACTGCCCTCTCTTCCTACCGCTCATACTATGCAGTTCGCTGGTTTGATACAACAGATTCGCAGCTTCTGTGTCTAGTCCCTGAGTCCTGGCCTCTTGCCTCAAAATGATCTTATCCAATTCTCTCTGCCATTGTCTAAGAACTGATGCTTCTAAGACTAGAGAATAGTAAAGAATGGAAACAAGAAGGGGAAAAAACTCAAAGCCGCTACGAGAAAAACCAAAGTAAAAAAAAAATTTACTTAATGAACTATCGTTGTGTTAACTTATCGCCGCTATAATTGTCAACTTAAGACTCTAACGCAAGCGGAACTATTCCCAATGTTAAATTGGTAAGTACACTAGACAAGAATCTACTCTTAACTAACATAAGAAAGATTATATTAAAAAACAATTTAAGAAGGGAAACAAAAAAATTTTCCCAAAAAATGTGAATTCTCAACAACAAACTCCGTCCTGGAAGACATTTTTGAGGGATTGAACATAGTTAACTTTAATTTTTAAAAAATCAAACAAAATCCGTCATTATGGGCTTAGCATCAACACAAACGCTTCCGAACCTTTAGTGATAGTAAAAACAATCATGCAGTCCCAGCAATAAAATAACCAAAATTTTTATAATTCCCTCTGCAGAGAATACAAAGGTGACAAATCTTTATTAATCACTAACTCCTTTCCAGTGGCAAAACAAACCTGTCATAAATAATTGGTGTGGTTGGCCCACCAAAACGAACGGCATGGTAACTAGGGGAAGATAATACTTTTAACGATTAACCCCAACTTCACCCAAGACCTTATCAACCACCCCCTCTATTTTAAAACTAGGTTCAGAATCTCGAACGAGCTACCATATATTGTCGTAATTTTATTTCCTGAAGTGCTGATGCGAAATATTGGTCCCCTTTAGGGTGGTAAAAGGTGATATTGAAGCTCTTTGTGAGAACAATGATTTAGGAGAGTGAGGTAGTAGAAATTCACAGGCGCTGGGAATACGAGGACAGTCCCTTATTACGACAATAGCTGTTTTCTCACAGACTATTCCTATCTTCTCTTCCTGAACAAACAAATTGTTTGTCAGTTCCAGTCGCTCAGGCTCACTTCACTCGCATTTGGTGATAGCACTGTCGCACAACGTACATGAATAAAAACTAGCCTACCAAACATATGGGAAATTATTTGGAGTTTTGTCCACGCCGACAACGCAATACAAATAAAAGTTTAATATACCTTTATTATCAAAAAAAATCAGTCACGAATAATTTGTACCATTTACAGTCAATAAATCAAATGGTTACAGAAATACATATATGACAAGGGGTAGGAGGTATGGGTTTGGAGAGAAAATATCCACATCCAACACGCGTTTCCGCTTTTATAGTAATTTTACAAATATAAAAAATCAAGACCCGGTCCAAAAGACACAGAAAAAGGGGTGGGGGAAACGGTCATCAGAGATAGTCAATTTAACCAAAAAATAAACCAACTGGTAAAGTTTATTACTCTGAGCACAGTTTACAGTAAAGGGTTAGAGGAACAAATTGGGGGGGGGGGGTGGCTGTGTGAGTGTGAAAAGTCGTAGAGGTTCTCAAATGATCTCCCTTTAATCATCAACAAATTTTGACGTGGAGGTGAGGAATGAACACAGCAGTTACACAATCCCGCTAAGGAAAGATACCCGTACAAGGCATATATATTGCACTCTTAATACACAAGGATCGAAACTAGATTAAAAGGGTAGAAGTAAAGAAAGATTAAATCTCCTTTCCATTCAAAAAACACACACTAATTAAAAAAAGCGCTGGCCATCCCGCCCCACATACTGGACAACAAGACACACACGCAAACTTACCAAAATGGTGAAATTCTGGCACGCCGTAGAATTATTTACATCACAAAACAGCACTAATACCCCCCTTGAGCTTAGGTAATACAGTGACTTGGTCTTTATTTCTTTCGTGTCAGAGCCCCCAGATTTAACGAGGTAACAACATATTCTCAAAAAACACTAGTAATCGCCGAGAACGCTGAAACGTTGAAGGCCTAATTTGAGCTAACTCGTTTGTTTATTAGATAATGGTTGCACTCCAATGAATGGCACGTTCATGAGCACGTGGCTGAGGTCGTGATGTATGGTGTGGTTCCTAAAATTGGCACAGCTTGAAGAGATAACTGTTTCCTTTTTCCCGTACTGTCACAAGTTAAGACAAACACTGAGAGTACGAGTTCTCTCCTTCGGGGTGGGGGGGGGGGGGGGGGGGGGGGGGGGGTACAAATGCCACCTGAATATCACTTGATCATACAGCGTTCAGGAAGATCTATGTCTTTTCTCACTAAATAGGGCAGTGAATAAAATATGTTTTCGGCTTCCAGATTACTTCTTTAAGGACTCTCTAATGAACTAGTAGTTTTCGAAGTTTTACTTGTGTGGATACTTATTCTCAGTTAAATTCACAGGAGCGGTGCCGCATTACCCAGGTCGCCAACAAGTTTAGCTGTTAAAAAAAAAAAAAGGTATCACATATGTATAACTGGGAGTTAATCGAATTGAGGTATGAGTCAGAACTCTAGTACTAATAATTAATAATTGCCTGAGATGCGAAGGTTGAATGATCGTTCTGAATGAAAGAATAATCAAAACAAAGAAATGCATTAGACAAATCATATTATAATCTGACCCGAATCACAATAAGGACAACGCGATTAAATTAGCAGGTTAGGTCCTATTTACTTTATTATGAGACGTCGTCAATTTAACAAATCAGGAAAACTCCCCAGGAGCCCGTGAGATAAAATAATTAAAAAACACATCTATCTATCAAACCTAAAACTGTATGTTACTAGTTTATACATTCACCTTTAACTCTGCAAAATTATTTACGCTTCCAATGGTATTAGGAAAAACTTTGTTACTGTACATAGTTTTCACTATAACTTTGGAAACTGGGTTTATTTAAAAGAAAATTTACACCAAATCCATTGAAATCCATTGACAATAAGCTAGACCACTGATCACTCGACAGCTAATGTATAAAATTACCGACTGCGCAGAAAGAAATACACTCCAATTAGTCACGAAGTAGGTGGAATCAAGCAGTAATCCGACTATGCTAGTGAAACTAGGATTCACTGTCAGAGGCGAATACGATAAAAGCCAGTTTTTACGGAGTTTCCTCTATTATATAACTTCTCGAATGTAAACTAGAATAGGGCATGTTATGTTTCGCACCTTTCATGAAGAAAGACAGAATCACGAGTACCTCGCCGTTGTGGGTTAACCGCTGCGATGCACTTCGTTTTCCCCCGGTCTAATCCGATTTTCCTTCCGTCGCAGGAGAACAGCTTGCTACGCATGAGGGGCGAAAAGTTACACGAGAAGCTAACACCGTGAGCTGAAAGTTCCCTATTCTATTAGATCGTGTACCCGCTGCGATTTGAATCTGAATCCTGTCCTGTTCTTTGATGGTGCCATTTATCCTGAGAGCTTTGGCAAACTCCACCAGGCGGGTGACATGCCAGTAAGAAAATGAACTGCTGTTTAATTGCTCAAGAAACAAGTGAGTCAGTTTGGCCCTACCCCTCTATTTGGCCCGCGTTGAAGGAAAAGGATTGCTATAAATCGTTCTCCAAGCCACATCATAGAGAGATGGTGTGGGCCGAGATTTTAATCTCCCATCAAGGCCATGCGATCTCAAAGTTCAAGAAGATAGCAGCTACATATTAATGATCCTGGCTTGAAAAAAATTCTCGTGGAAATCTGCATGCGGGGTTACAGTTACTACAGATGAACAGGTTCTAAAGTTATGAGAGGACAATATCCATTTTCTCCATCGAGTCAGGGAAATACATTTGTCAAACTGAGACGTACGTCACACAATACTTACTCTGACAAGAGAGACGCAGTAATAAACTCTGTAGAAATTGTTTGAGCACTTCCAGCATTTACTTCTTACTTTACCGTAGACTATGACTCTCTTTTCATAGTCATGAACAGCTAATCCTGGATATGTATTTTACAAGTTATTCCCTCTGTATCTATCGAAGGTTTCCAACTTCCTATTATTCACCTGATTCAACCCGTCCCTTAAACCTGTGCAGCATTATCCTCATGTGGTCTCTTGGCTATAATTCTGAAAACATGTTCTCTAACTAAAGTTGGTGCCTGTTAAAATTCATCTTCATTATTCTCTTCTGTCGCCTCTCCCTTAAATGTGAGCGTCATTACCCTCTGACAATATGTGGACTGTATTTCTGAAACATGTCTCTCTTCATATAGTTTATGCATAATAAAAGTCAAAAGTCATCTTACCGTAATTACACAGAATCCCGTTACTTATCACAGTCCTACTAGCATACCTATGAGCTAGTCCTATGTTTAACAGCACAAATTATCAATCAAATCCAAGCTATTCTCCTGAATTCCTATCACTACATTTCTATGTCTAGCTATTTCTGTAGACCTTCTGCAAACCGCAGGTTTCATATTTCTTGAGCGCCCAGCGCGACACGTCTACCCTGGTTGAGGTTTCTGGTGAGACTGAGTAAACTTTTTATTTTATTTTATTTTAAAAACCTTTATTCAGGTCAATATATCAATATTATTTACAAAATTTTTACATTAATCACATGGTATAAAGAATAAAGGACAATGGAACCCCCCCCCCCTCCCCACCCTTCCCTCCTCCCAACCTAGCATTGCAACAAGTCAATAGCGAAACAATATACCAAATTATAAACAATATCACATAATAAAACATACTAAAGAAACCCCCCCCCCCCCTTCTTCCTTTCCCCCCCCCCCCCCCCCAAATAACTTTATTACAAGTCAATATCTGCAAAGGTACTACATGGATGATAAATGGGGATGAAATGATTGATGGTACATTGACTAAAGGATGAGGACACCCTACCATGAGATGAGGACATATGTTATGAAGTATTTACAAACAAAGCTACCTGCTTTGTATGACGACCGAAGGGTCAATAAAGGTTATTAGTTATTTATTTGAACAATCAACAACAAAGGGTTTCAAATTTGTTCTGTTATGTCTTGCGTCATGCGTTCATATATTTGTGTAAATATTGTACTGTCATAATGTCTACCGTCATACACGGCCCTATTCCTACACGTCCAAACAAGGTATCTGAAGTTAGCTAGTAAAGTTAGTAGTTTAAGTTCTGTTCGTCTCGTCATTCGTGGTAACGTGTTAAGCATGACTGCTCTGTATAAATAAAGTGTTTGTTGTGAGTTTGGGGCTATTAATTTCCTTAGTTTGTTTAATGTAGGTACCACTGTTTTACATGTGTAAAACAAGTGGTCTTCTGTCTCTATGATGTTGTCACTACACAGTTTACATTTTGGTGCTAATCTGTTTGCCTTTATTGATGATTTGTAAGCAATTGGTGTGAAACTGTGTAGTAGTCTGTAAGTGACTTCTTTTGCTTGTGGTTTGATGTCTATTGCATGAATGTTTATAAAACTCTGTGTGTAATCGGTTATAAAGAGGTTGTACCCTCTTCGTGTGTTTAGAGGTGTTTCCTGTGCTGCGACTAGAAGTTTGTATATAAGTTTAGTGTCTTGTTTTATTAAATGATTATTCCCTTCTAAATTTTGTAGACATATTGTGTAAAAGGGTGGTGGTGTACCAAAAAAATGGGGTTGATTATTATTTAATTTACAAAAATTTGATAGTCTTAACCCAATGTAGTAATGTGCCAGCGTGTATAGACCCGGGCTTTTTATAACCTCCCCTATGTATTTGATTCTTAAGGCTTTAATTTTAGTGTTGATATCCTGTAAGGCTATCCCCCCTTTATTTTTAGGTTGCTTTAGAGTGACATCTTTAATACTTTGCCAAGTATTCCTAAAAATAAAGACCCTAATTAGTTTATTTATTTCTGTTATAATCTTTTTAGGTATCATCTGTACGTTTGCCGTGTAAATTATTTTTTGCATAATAAAACAATTTACTATTACACTTCTTCCGAAAATGGTGGCCGTTTTGTATTTGTAAATTTCAAGCATACTTTTAATTTTTCCTATCAATTTTACCCATGCTTCCTTGTTGGGGTCTTGAGGATTAAAAGAATAGTTAATGCCATAAATTTTGATTTTATTTACTTGCGTTAATTGAAATGGGAAATCTGACCTATTGCCCCATCTACCTATTCCCATTATACTAGACTTTTGAATGTTTAGTTTGGATTCGCTAGCGTATCCAAACTCTTTGAAAACCTCTAAGATATTTTTTTTAGAATCCTTTGTTGTTGGAAAGAATATCGTATCATCAGCGTAGGCCAACAATTTCCTTTCCCCTGCACCGGGGACGAAAGTTCCCGTGATATTTGTATCTTGTCTTATTCTTTCCAAAACGGGTTCTAATGTTATTACATATAACAAGGGCGACAGAGGGCACCCTTGCCTAACACTTCTCGTTAATTTGAATGCTTTGGTTAAACTATGATTAATCAATATTTTACTTTCAGGTTTTTTATATAGGATTTTTATCCATGATCTAAAGTATTTCCCTATATTATTAGCTTTAAGACTTGTATGTAGGAAGGCATGTGATACTCTATCAAATGCCTTTTCCTGGTCTAAAGATAATATGGCACTCTGGCACTGCCTATCATGTGTGTATGTAATCAGGTCTCTAATGAAATGTGTGTGTCTACAAATGTTCCTACCTTGGACACTACACTGTTGATCTTCATGTATTATTTTGTGCATGTGTGGTTTAAGCTTCAGAGTTAGTGCCTTGGCTAGAATTTTATAATCAACATTTAAAAGGGAGATAGGCCTAAAATTCTTAATTGACTTTTTGTCATTATCGTCCTTGGGAATTAAAGTAATATAAGATTGATTTAAACTTTCCGGGAGTTCCCCTTTTAGAAATGCTTCTTCAAATGTTTTGATTAGGATGGGGCCTAAACATGGGAAGAAAAACCTGTAAAATTCTGCTGTTAGCCCATCAGGCCCAGGTGCTTTATCTTTTTGAAAAGTACTAAGTGCCCCTTGCAAATTATCTAAAGTTAGGGGTTGGTCTAGCCTTTCACATTCCTCATCACTTAGACACTTTGTGTATTTTAGAAATTTGTCTTGTATGTTTGCATCACTTTCTTCTTTAGTATATAGCTGCTTGTAGTATTCGAAGAAAGCGTGACTAATATTAGTATTGTCTGTGTGCTGTTTTCCTTTCATGTCAATTATTTCGTGTATTTGTCTACTGCGCTGGACATTTTGTTCAATTGCTAAATATTGCCTACTAGGGATTTCCTGCGTTATAGTGTATAATTTTGTCCTAAGTAGCGCTCCCTGGTAGGTATACTGCCTATATTGATCTAACTGTTCTTCTAAGGTTTGGATGTGAGGGTTCGTGTTGTCTAAACTTTTGGTTAAACTAATTGCTTCTTCTAAAATCCCCTCTTCTTTTTTAAAATTCCTATGTATAAGTGTAGCCAAAATCTGTGTCCTGTCTCTTATCGTATTTTTTAACATGTCCCAATATTGTGCGATGTTATTATTAGGAATGTCTTGTGCGTAACCTTGTATCAATTGTGTTATTTGTTCTGTGTAATAAGTGCTTTTAAGTAGATTGTTGTTAAATTTCCAATGTGGGGATCTCTTTACTTGTTTGTGCGTGTGTCCCGTACCTAAAGATGTGTAAACTGCCTTGTGGTCTGTAAATTTAAGAGTACTTCCTATATGGATTGTTTTGTGTATATTGTAGGTACTAGATGCATATATTCTGTCCAGTCTTGATGCCTGTCTCAAATATGGGTTCATTTTGTCGTAAAAGGCTCTATTTTTTCTGTATACGTCCGAGAGGTCATGTTCGTCTAGCATAGCATGTATTTGTCTTAAGAGCGAAGACTTTTCTCGTGCCTGCGCTCCCCCTACGGAGCTCCTAGACAAATCTAGGTCAGACAGGACACAATTAAAGTCTCCGCCCAAAATTTTCCTAGTCTCTTTGTAATGTTTTGTTAGAGTGTCACGTAATTTGTCGTAGAAACTAGGTCGTTCGTATGTTGTCGCTGGTGCGTATATGTTGATGAGCGTGTGTGTGTCTTGTCTGTTGTATTTGTTTTGTATTTGAATTATGACGGTTCTGCCACAACCGTCTGTCGTATAATGTACTGTGTCCCAATCTTCGTTAATTTGTAAGATGGCGGCACTACTATGCCTGGGGCCTAGGGCGAACCAGCCATGTTTACGTCCTAACTTAGTTACAATCTGACTGGCAGAAAAGTCGGACGTAATCCCTGTCTGTTGCAAGAACAAAAAATCAGGTTTATCTTTTTTGATCAGTTTAATTACGTGGTCTAGTTTATCCCTCAAACCATTGATATTGAGGGATATAACAACTAGGCTACTTGACGAAGTGGTAAGCAGAGGTTGGCCACTCGTTGTAAACTGTCTATCTGGCAAAGTGGCAGGGTGGTCACTTGCCATATCTAAAATATTTGACAAAACGGGGACTGAGTGCGGACCGTCTGACTTTTTTGAATTACAAAGCAGAGTAGTGGTCTGAGGCTGGCTACCCGCTACAGGTGAAATACTCAACAAAGCGCTAGTTGATGGTTTATCATGTGTTTTAAAGATTTTAGTAGGCAAAGTGATAAACTGGTCATTTATTACACATGGCTTGCACAGCATAGCGGTGACCGTAGGCTGACCGCTTTCTGTCATAACTAGGCTACTCGACACGATCATATTCACATTTCTTGAGGCGGTGCCTAAGGACAGACCGGCTAACCTGGTTGCATGACTGCCTGACGGAATAGGACGGGGGACTGGATTAGTGATATACTATCCGCAGATGGAAAAGCTGCGCTCTGATCAAAAAACTATTTACATTAAAAAAACACAAGACTCTTAAATCATAAGTAACTCTTCCTAAACTATAGGTATTTGTACATTTTACTTTAGATAAATACATTATTTTTATTTTTCCAGACTTGTACGCTTGAGTCCACTGGAGGGGGGGGGGGGGGGCCACATCTTCCCACGCACTGGTAGTTTTCTGTACCGACTTCTGACAGGCTCACAGGGGGGAACAACCTTGGGGTGCAGCACACCGTTCGTCATCAGAGCTCTAGACCACACATGTCTCACCTGTTTGAAGTCGGAACACAACTGTTTGCACTGGGCCTCAGTGCACAGGAAAAGTACTTTTAGTGGCAGACTCATGAACTGACATCTTCGAACGCCTGCCCGTCTATAAACAGGTCTGTCTGTGATAGCATGGCTTCCATGTCATCTTCTTCTGCTTCCCTCGCCCAGTTGGAGGAAAAGTGTGTTGACGCCTCTGGAACCTCAGGTCTTGATCCTCTTGCCGGACTATTTGGCGCAGACATTCCCCGTTTGTCGACGACAGGTGTCGACGAAAAATACCTTAGGGAGGGCTCTGGTGAAGGCGCCCTTGGCGATGGTGATCTCGGTAAATCTCTCTTGCTTGGGGATTTCTTGCCCGGTGACCTGCTGTCACTGCGCCTCCCCTCTTTCATCCTTACAGGCCCTGTTGCCTGCAATAGAAGTCTTTTTCTTTTCTTCTCCCCTTTTTTTGTGCGCACCTCTTGAAAATCTAATTCGTTGTTCTTTTCGAGTTCTGATGCAGAGCTCCCTGGTGCGGGGCTCTCTTGTGCAGAGCTCTCTGGTGCTGGTCTCTCTTGTGCAGGGCTCTCTAGTGCTGGGCACTCTCGTACAGGGCTTTCTGGTACGGGGCTCTCTTTCCGGCGGCTTTGCTCCGCTGGCGTGGCATTCCTCACCGCCTCTTCCACCATTGAAGGCTTGGCTTGGGTGGCCGCTCTCTTCCTGGGGCATTGGCTGACCCAGTGGTCGTCTTGCCCGCAAATGGCGCACTGGATCCTTCTCCCCGGCAGGGACACCCATGCCCTTAGGAATTTATCATCCGCCGCTTTAAGATGAACGAAATGCGGTACCTGAGGCGTTGAGGGCTTGTACATAAAGTTCCATTTATCGCCTGCATTTTTTATCATAATCACCTCAGCATCTTTGTCACCCGTGATGACAGCCGCCACTCGCTGCACCGCTTCCGCTTTCATTGTAGGCGGGATCTCATTTAGTGTCCCTTTGGCCTTCTCCTTGTCTTGGTGTTTAATATAGATACTCATTTGTGGATTGGTCCACTCCAGTCTCTTTCCATGAAGCGCTTTATAATGTTTGACTTGGGCCGCCGCTGTCAGGGTGGCGAACCATCTAAAAGGCCCTGCAAATCGGTACAAAGTGGCAATGCCACTTGTACCCACACCTGCAGGCCCTGCGAGAAAGCTCGATATAAGGAAATAAGATGCCCTGTTGGCTTGTGGGCCAGTCACTGTTATGATTAAAGTTCCTGGACGGTGCAACTCACCTCCTTCGAAATCCTCTTCCATATTAATATTTACTACCGGCACAAAGGGTGCGGACATTCTCTTATTATCTTTCTTGGTTTTATAAACCAAATTAAGCACAGAAAACAAAGTACCAAAGGTTAGCCTAGCTAAACTAAGCTAACACCAAAGTCCTGGAAAAAAAAACACCAAAGTCCAAAATGAACACTGAATCAGAAAAAATTGACCGCTCAGTAGCGCGTCAATATCTGGACTGATCCTTTTTTGTCCTTCAAATCGTCAACCCGTCCTCCGTTTCTTCGTTTTGCAATCCATGCGATTGGTTCATAGTTTTTCTAACTCACCTATCACCACCTACACGCTTAATTCAACCCCGTAAACTGTGCTTCAATAACTGTTTATTTCTAGTCACTATTTTCACGTGCGTTTTACTCTGCTCTCCGTTCTCTTAACTGTAAAGGGCGCTAATAATATTGTTATCTCCCTTAGTGGTTTATGCTCAATTGCTATGTTCTGTTACTTCTAGCTTATTAAAAATGGTGGTTATGCTAATTTTATAAAGCAGAACTATGTACACCTAGGAAATATTAAAGTCTAAAATAGTTCTCTCCCTTACCATCTTTAAATATGTTAGCGAAGAGAAAAAACTTATCTGAAGTTCGTCTTGTGTAGCGTACTGAGAACTTTCACTGGTAAGATCAAAATGGTGTAGCTGAAGATGAATGTTCCCGAGCATGGTGTATCTCTCTCAGTTTATCGATCCGCCGAGGAGACCGAACTTGTAATAACCTCTAGTATTGGTTAATTGCTTTTAACGTTAGTTAATAATTGATTGGAGTATTGGTTTAAATAAAAATATAAGTGAAATAGAATAAATAAGCCCAGGTAGGCCAACCACGTGGGGTCTTCTTTTGTAAAGTGCCGTAGCCATCTTGTTTTTCTTTGTGTAATTAATACAGGCATCTTTCATCGTTGAGACGCGCGTGAACAAAATTAAAGTTAATTCAAATTTACTAGCTTAGTAGTAGGACTAGTCAGCTTTTAACTATTGATATCTAAACATAATTTAAAATTTATATATTAAAAAAAATATTAATAACTTGTCTTGTGTTAATTTAGCATAGATAGTGCATAAATACTAATTGTAAGTCATCAGTGATAGGTATAAAATAAAGATAGAGTAATTAGCCAATATTTAAAAAAAAAAAAAAAGAGAAAGAAGTGCAGCCAGCTTATAATGCCAAGGGAAATAATCTACTAATTATTTTTTAAATTGTTTTATTTTTAGTAAAATAAATAGGCCTAGTCATAATTTATCTTAATTTGTGTTATTTAGCATTAGACAGAGTGAACCAGAGGATAAATCACAATGCCACCAATGCTCAGGTCGCAATCCGGAGAGGGAAAAGCATGGGTCAAACCAGCTGAAAAGGGTAGAACACCAAACCCGACAGAAAGAACAGGATCACTAGCCCTATAGTCAGAAACACAGAAATTGGACCCAAAATAGAAACAATAAAGGAAAATCTGAAAGGAGGCGCAATTAAAACTGCAGTAAGCAGAAACAACAAAAACGAAGACGCAGGAACCCGGACAGCAAACAAACAGACAGGACACAGGAAAGAAGACAACCACGAGACCACAAGCAAAAAAAGTCAGGAAACCAGAGGAGGAGAAAACAAAGAAACCAAAAACAGAATCAAAATAACTCAGATAGCTGGAACAGAAGCCACACTGAGATCTCTCCCGGATGACAAAATCCTGGTCATTCTAGAAGCAATAATAGGAAAAAAATATATTGACAAAGTGCAAAGACATGGAAATGGAGTAACAATCACTGTAAACAACACAGAAAAAAAGGCAAGGCACTGTTACATGAATTAAAAAGTAACCCAAAAGAAGCACAACTCGCACATGGGATAAAGGTAAAGATTGAATTGATCAAGGAAATTAGAAGATTCGTCATCAAAGGGGTCCACTCAAACCTAACAGAAGAGGAGATCCACACTAACATAACGAAAGAAAACCGACAAACAGAGATAGAAAAAGTAGAAAGAATCAAAACCAAAGAGCAAAAGAATACGACAGTGGTAGTGATAAGTGTAAAGGGCACAGAAATACCCAAGCAAGTCAAACTCCACCAGAGAGCCAAAATGACAGAGGTATTCATACCTAGAGTGAGTCATGTTTACTGTCGAGCCTGGTTCTGTTTCGGTAACAATGTGTCATCTCTCGGTTAAAATAGGTCTCCAAATAAATGCCTCTAAAACTAAAGCTATGAACTTTTCTAACGAGACCTTTGATATCATCTTGAACGGGGAAAAACTACAGAAAGTTGAAAGTTTCAATTATTTAGGCAGTAAAATGACTCAGGATGGTGACACAACAAGAGAAATCCATACTAGAATTGCTTTGGCAGCTAGCGCCTTCAATAGATTATCATCTAACATTTGGAAAAAAAAATTACGATCATTGAATATACATACCAAGCTTCGTCTGTTTAATTCAAATGTTATCTCAGTGTTAACATACGGCTGTGAGAGTTGGAAAATAACAAAAATCATTGGAGAACAAGCTGAATACATTCGAGAACAAATGTCTTAGAAAACTCATGAACATCAGTTGGAAAGAATTCAAGACTAATCGACAAATAAGAGAAGACTCTAGGCAGAAATATGTCTCCGACTATATAAGGAAAAGACGATGGTCATATATCGGTCATGTCCTACGAATGCAAAACAACAGAATACCACTACAGGCGCTCACTTGGGTTCCTGAGGGTAAGAGGAAAAAAACAAGACCAAAAGAAACACTCAGAAGAACAATAATAAGAGAAGGAAGAACGTTGGGCCTAAATAATGTGCAAGAGCTAAGAGGAGTGGCGTCACAACGAACAACCTGGAGAGCACTGGTTTCTGCCTTATGCGCCGTGTTTGGTGCTTAAAGAATTTATTATTATTATTATTATTATTCATACCTAGCATTATACAATGTACAAACTGTCAAGGCTTTAGCCATACCCAACATGTGTGTAAAAGAGCGACACGGTGTAGTTTCTGTGCGGGAGCACACAGACATGTGGACTGTCCAATGGCTAAGGAGGACAAAGATTATAAACGAGAAAACAAAAAACAGAAAATGTGCAAACTGCCAGGGTAACCACAGTGCCAGGTATCAGGGATGCCCAGTCTATCAAGAGACAAAACACATATTAAAAGAATCACTAGAAACAAACAAACCATTCTGGCAAATAAAAGAAAGACAGAAAACCAACAACCATCTCCAAAACTCTCAAGAAAATATCATTAAGAAACAAATAAAACAAATAACCAGTGAAATGAAAGACATAAAGGAAAAAATCCAGAAAGATGATAAAATCAAAACACCCATAAACAGTAAAGAAGATGACAACACAGAAGAGACGGAACATATCCTCATCCAAGCCAGACAGGTACTACTAGAAAATGAAAACAGCACAAAAGGAAATAGAGAGAGACCTCAAAAAAAATAGCAGAGATAAAAGAAGCTAATGAAAAAATCCTAAAAAAAAATAGAGAGAGAAAGAGCTAGGCCTATAGAAAAATGGAAAAAAAAATTTAAGGAAACAGTGGAACTACACCTACCATACCTCGCATAAAAAGAGTTCAGAGTATAATGGTTACTTGGAATGATGAGTTTGTAGAGAACATAAGAGGTAAAGTGCAAAACCAAAAAAAGTAGATCCCTTATCAAAAAACCTAATAAAAAACAATAACATAACTAAGCTAACCATACTAAATGGGGACCAAAGACTCTAGAGCTATCAAAGTAGTCCAGTGGAACTGTAGGGGTGCCAGGAAGAACTTGATGTCTCTTATGGGACAGTATAAGGAGGCAAAACCCATCTTTGCAATACAAGAAACCCTCCTGAACCCCAAACAAAAACTGAACTACCAAGGGTATATAACACTTAGAAATGATAGACCTGAGGGAAGAGGAGGGGGCGTGGCCTTTTTAATACATGAAGACTACAAAATATTAAATTGGGAACAATTCAACACAGAAAATATTGAAGGAATAAGTATAACATTAGACAGTGAGCCAGATAACTTAAAAATAATAAACATTTATAGCCCCAAGGGTAATATAACCGATAGGGACATTGCCACTATTAACACACAAATAGACCAAAGAACATTATTGGTAGGTGACTTTAATGCACACCATGAGGCATGGGGTAACAACAGTAATGATCCAGCAGGAAAAAGACTGTTGGACTACATTGAAAGTGCTGAGCTAATCATACTAAATGATGGCTCAGTGACAAGGGTTAACCCATGCAACAGTGGAGGAGATACAGCAATAGACATAAGTATTATAACACCAAACCTAGCCTCTACTAAATGGGAAGTACTGAATGACTCCAGCTCAGACCACTTACCCATAGAAATAAACCTAAACGACAAATATAGAACTAGTCCAAAAAGCTCGAAACCCACATTCAACCTAAAAAAGGCAAATTGGGAGTCCTTCCAATTAGAGCTAGGTAAACTAAGCATAGAACAAATTGAATCTAACAGTATAGATATATTTGCAGAAAAACTAACAAATGAGATTTTAAAAAATAGCAATAAAATATATACCAAACAGGAATATGCCTGAGCACTTAAAACCAACACAAAAAGGTAAAAAATAGGAAAAGAAACAAAGATAAAAATCCAGTACCATGGTGGACAGACAGATGTTCAGAACAACTGAAATTGAGGGAGAGGGCCCTTACAAAGTATAGAAAAGCCAAAACTGAAGAGAATTACACAAACTATAAAAAAATAAGAAATGAAACAAATAAAATAATATTCAGAGCTAAAGAAAAGAGTTGGAGAAAATTTTGTCAAACATTAAACCATAGGTCCCAAATAACTACAGTTTGGAGAAAACTAAAAGCAATTAAAGGAGGAAACAGCAAAAAATTTAAAATCCCAACAATGAAAATACCAGAGAGAGCTGAAACAGATAGAGAAAAAGCCAACATACTAGCTAAATACTTTTATCAGGTTAGTTCAATAGACAGTCTAGATAAGGCAGAAATAAATAGACGAAAAACACTGCTAGAAAAATTAAAAGAAGAAAATATGGAAACCACACAGGATGCTAAGTATTTAAATGCAGATATTACAGTAGATGAAATAGAAAGAGCTTTAGCAGAAAAAACCAATACTACCTCTGGGGAAGACATTCTGAGCTATGAAATCCTCAAAAAGGTACCAAATACAACTCTAAGAGTGATTGCATCCCTCTACAACAAAATCTGGCACACGGGAAAAATACCATGTTCATGGAAGACAGCAGTAGTCATCCCCATACTAAAGCCAGATAAGGAAGCACATGATGTCAGCTCATACAGGCCAATATCGTTAACATCACATCTAGGAAAAATTCTAGAAACAATAGTCAACAGCAGACTAAAATTTCATCTCGAAAAGCATAATTTGTACAGTCCAACCCAGGCAGGCTTTAGAAGCCAACATAGTACAATAGAGCAACTGCTGAGGCTGGAACATGATGTTAAAACAGGCTTCAAAAGGAATGAAAAGACAGTAGCTATATTCCTTGATGTAGCAAGAGCATATGATGAGTGTTGGAGGGAGGGTGCACTACATAAAATCAGGAAACTAGGTATAGTAGGCAGAACCTACAATTACCTAGAAAACTTCCTGCAGGATAGATACTTCATGGTACAAATAAACAATGATAGATCTGAGGTATATGAGCAACAGAATGGAATTCCCCAGGGATCAGTAATATCACCATCAATTTTTACGATTATGGTCAACGACCTAGGCGACGAGTTTAAGGACTTAAAAAACAACCTATCTCAGTTTGCAGATGATGCTGCGATATGGAGAACGGGAAGAAATCTCCCATTCCTCTATAAAACAGTACAAAAACAAATAGATAAAGTATCTGACTGGATGAACAAGTGGGGATTTAATCTAAACGTTAAAAAAACCATAGGAATGATTTTCAGTAGAGGGCGTGTAATTAAAAACAATATAATTGACATAAGCATTAATAAGCAAAAAGTATGCACAGCAAAATCAACTAGATTTCTTGGCATGGTACTAGACCAGCAACTAAACTGGAACAAACACATAGACCTTTTAGTGCAAAGCAGTAGAGGACTTATTAATATGCTAAGATATATGAAAGGAAGTGGTTGGGGCGCCTGCAATAAGACAATGTTAACATTCTATAAATCATTTATTAGAGGCAAACTTGACTATGCCAGTGTTGTCTATGCATCAGCCGCCCCAAGCAATAAGAAGAAACTAGACACAGTCCAAAACCAGGCACTATCAATAATAGCAGGTGCCTCAAAGGGAACATCAGCAGAAGCACTAGAAGTAGCGCTAGGCATTATACCCCTGGAGCTAAGGAGAAAAGAACTGAGATTCAGCTACTGGGCAAGAGTGGCAAAAGATCCAACTCACCCGGCACATAAAACCTTTGATAGGGGTAACCAGTACATAGGCCACATTCCATTAAACCATAATAGATACCCGTCAGGGTGGAAAACAATGGATGAAGTGGATCAATACCCAGACCTGTTTAATGCGATAAACAGTAGTGCTCTGTATAAAGCAAAGATCCCACCATGGGAATTAAAAGTGCCAGAAACTGACTCCCACTTATCAAAGATCATAAATAAATCTAACGACATAATCTCAGCAAAAAGTAAAACACTAGAGTACATAGAACGGTATACAAATAATAGCCTAACTATATATACAGATGGGTCCAAAGATGAAGAAGGACAATTAGGAGCAGGAATAGCAATACCAAAACTAAAAATTTATAAAAGATACAAAGTAACAAGTAATACATCTATCTTTACAGCAGAATTAGTGGCAATCCTAAAAGCTTTAGAAATAGCTGCAGAAAATCCACCAAAAAAAGTAACCATTCTCACAGATTCCCTATCATCAGTACTAGCAATCAGAAACAGAACAGAAGGCAGCAGGCCAGACATTATAGAGGAAATACTACAGGTTAATACATATCTACAAAATATAGGATGCAGTGCAACACTAACATGGATACCATCACATGTGGGGATAGCAGGAAATGAGCTAGCAGACAAAGAAGCCAAAGGGGGAGAACTAGCCATAACCAAATTGAAGTAGGCTTAGGGAAGTTTGAAATTAAGAGCTTAATTGCTCAAAAAATAACTAAAGAATGGATAACAGCATGGGACCTAAGTAAAAAAGCAAGACACTCATATAAAATCCTTAAAAAAACCAAGCAAAAAATGTCAAATAAAAGATGAACTAAAAATACCAATTAATAAAAAATTGCTGAGACTCAAGCTGGGAACTGGATATTTCATGATAGAGGAACCCACATGTGAAGAGTGTCAAGAACCAAACACAATTAGGCACTTTCTAGTGGACTGCAAAAAATATGACCAACAGAGGCAAAACATTAAGACATACTGTAGTAACCACAAGGTAGAAATGAGTGTAGAAAATCTCATAGGCACAAAGAGCCCTTCAGAAATGCAAAAGTTAATAAAACACTATATTACAAAAACTAAAGCTAACATATAAAAATCAAATAAGGAATTGAACCAGTAGTCCAAACTGGTGAAAGACTCGCCCCAGAAACATACAGATTAACCAAATAAACCATCCAGTAAAAAGCAAAAACATACTAACTTAGAAAATAGCATATATTGGAATTTTTTTTTAAAAACCATGTTGAACTATAACTACAAAAGGAAAAATACCGACTAGAGATAATATAATATAAAACAAATACAAACAAAAACATATTACAATAAAAGAAACACGTCCTGATATAACCAACAAATCCATGTACATGGTAGATGGTTGAAAGGGGCGTGCTACAAAATGAAGTAGCAAACACATTAATAAAAAAAAAAAAAAATCCCTTACCATCTAAGCACAATAGTGCTGTTTCTTGTCTCCCATCTATAAGACAAATTTTTTTTTTTTGTCTTGGAGCCTGTAATCACCCAGGCTTTTTTTTTTTTTTTTAATTTGAAAAAGACATATGCATGGAAACATTGACAATAATAGTTTGAACATAAGCATAACAATGAAAATACACTGTGCAGCTGTAAAAAATTTCTTTCACACACTCATTTACACACTCTTTCTAGTACTCCAAGGTTACACATTTTACATTTTTTAGTAATGATAATGTTGATTAAAAAGAGAAGGAAGAGAAAAAGAAAGAAAGAAAAAAAAACCTTACACCCACTTATTGGAAATATAGATAGTACTATTTATTTCTTTTAGTGATAACGGAGGGGGTGGGGGAGAGAAGGGAAAAACAAAAAACAACAAAGGCGAAAAAAAATAAAAAAAAGCATCCCCGACTAGACAAAAACAATTCTTTTAACATAGACAATTCGTACTTGCCAACATATGTTATACTTGTTCAATTTCTCTTGATCAACACAGCAAAATTAAATTTGCCTTCAATTAATGGTTAAAGACGTTTGTTTTTTTTTTCCAGTTTGTAAAATTGTTCGCAGTTTTAAAAAAAAACCGATCAGAAAATCTTGTTTTTTTTTTTTTAATACCCATTCTGAGGCTCAAAGTGAGGTCTATTGACTTTACTGAGTTAAATGTGCAAAATTGTGTGATCCCGGCCCTGATCTTAGCCAAAAGGCCGAGAAGCGATAAAAATCTTGAACGATGACAGATGTAGACTAGTGATGAGTTGTCCATCATTTTTTTTTCCCTTGCGTCTGATTATTTGGCTGTGATACCCTGTTCAACCAAAACCCATTGAAGGGTTATAAACGGTTATATTGGGGTATATAGGGTGTTATCGTCTTCGCTGGTATCTCGTTCGTAGTCCTGGAGGTGATTGGTCCTGAAAAGGTCCACTAGCTGGCTGTCTGGATTCCTCTTTGTCCGTTTGTGGTGCCGTTTCGCGTTCATGGTGTTTTTTATGTCCTGCTTCACTATCTGGCTTGTTTGGTTTTGTGCGTTCCTACGCTCCTAGTTTCTGTTGCTTTTGTCTTCTTGCTCTCTTGTATCTGTGACAGTGCTTTTTCAATTATCGTTGGTATTAGCTGTTCTAGCTTTTCTTGGATGATTTCTTCTGCTGTTTTGTTGTTCGTTTTAGTTTCTCGCGTGCCGTTTGATGATATTTCCTCAATGGCTATTCTTTCTGCTTCTGTTCTTTTGAGTATTTTTGTGTTTTCTTCTGTCAGCTCTGTCAGCTTCTTGACATCTGTTTCTACTTGCTGCTGGATTCTTTTCATTTCTTCCATCATGTGTTTTATGTTCTGTATATCTATTGCATCTTTTCCACTGTCGATTGGTTCTTCGGGGGCCTGCTTGCTTCTGTTTTCGATCTGCAGTTTCATTTTCAATTGTTTGACTTCAGCGATCAGCTGGTGTAACTGATGTCTGTCAGTCGTGCGTTGTTTTTCTGCAACATCCGCAGCCACTCTGTGTTTTGCCTCCTTGAAGGGGCTATAAGACAAATAGTCCACTTTAATAAATTATTTACATTTTCAAAACCATTTTCTCATACCCTGTTATTCCATTAACCCCAAATTACTGTTAATCTGAACTTAAACTCAGCATGAATAATGCTGTAAAAACTCCACGGTGACACCATGGTTTTTTTTTTCTCACGGATTATTTTTATTCGCACGGATTACTGTGGTTTTGTGAGTTTGTGTTCTAGTAGTGGTTTTTCCCCTTGTGTGGGGAAATTGTGTGTGTGGTGTTTAAAAATGGAAATTCCAGAAATCTCTTTTGATATAAATGAAGCACTAGAGGGTGGCCAGCTGCATAAACCTGGAACTCTTGTGATCACAACATCAGGGCCACAAGCCTCAAGAGTATCATACTCTTTAATTACAAGCATACTCGTAGGTCCCGCTGGAGTCGGGGTAAACGGGATATCATCCTTATATAGGTTCGCCAACCCAAATAAATGGTATGTAACACTTACAAATTCGGCACACATCAGCCACTACAAAAACCTACATGGTAAAAAATTTGAATGGGCCAACCCCAAATTCACAGTCATAGTTGAACATGTGGACAAAGAAAGGTCGAAAGGGCTACTACACTGGCTGCCAGCCACGATCAAGAAAGAAACTGTTAAGAAAATTGCTGACTTTATCACAGGTGATGTAAACACCGAAGTATATCAAATACAAAATGCAAAAGACAAATGGACTTTCTTATATCAACCCAAACAGACGGTTCCACACTACGTAAACGTAAAATTGCAAGGACAGGAAAACAAAATAATGAAACTTTTCATAGCTCTTCCGGGAAGACGTACCCCCTGCACAATCTGCGGTCTAGACTCACACTGGACAAATCGATGTCCCAAGAAGAGACCAACTTATTCGGAGAATAGTCAACTGCATGTACAGAACACTAAGAAAACACCTTCACCACAACCAGAAGCAGAACTTATACCCTTTCCATCGTCCCCCACCTCGGGGCCTCGGAATAACAATATCAGAAATTTGTCAGACTCGGATACGATGTCTACAGACACAGAAGGCTTCAATACAGTAGAAGGGAAGCGGAAAAGAAAGAGAAGAGAAAAGCTCCGAAACAACAAGACCAAGGAAACACCTAAAGAAACAGAGAAACCACCAAGACTACACACCGGGGAAATAGCAGCAACACAACAGGAAACAAGGGAAAATTTAGATGACAAACACCCCGATCTACAGGATGATGGAAGCACCTCTCTCTTAGGGGCAGCGGCTACACATGAAGACGATAATCTTGAAATGAACTTTATGGACCAATTCTTAGGTACACAGGAAATAGAAACGTCTCAACATAGAGTCCCCCTCTCGGAAAGAGAATGAACATAAAACCTCTACCGATGGAAGTGTGCATGACTTTTATAAATATATTAAGTTATATATCCGTTATTATAGCAATGTCGGCGTCTGTGGCCTAATGGATATGAACGCAGTTTCATAATCCAGATATACCAGGTTCGAAACCTGCTGCAGGCGGTTTGGTGGCAGATCGCTTTGTGTGGATTTTTAACAATGGTATAAGCGCCGTACCGTTCAGAAAGCAATGGCAAACTACTGAACGTAAAAATTGCCTAGAAAAATCACAAACAGCCAATAAAAGCTGGGGTTGATTGCCACGTCCTGTAAAGGATAAGCAACTAACTTTAACTTTATATGAACAGGGAATGTAGAATGTACACATATATAATTGACCTCTCCCTTTCAGGACCTGTACACACTTTTTCTTTCTTCTTTGGCAACACATCTATCGCCCATTTTCATCCTTCATTACTACTACTGCTCGGTTTTTTCCTTTCCCCTCGCATTCCAAACTGCCACTTTTTCTATTTTTAGGATAGTTAAAAGTTGTATGCATGGTTATTGTTATATAGTACCCACACGTGGATTGCGTAATCATGCATGTATTTCTCTTTTTTTATGTCATGGATTATGGCTGCACAACCACTGAATACAAAAAAAAACACACCCCCCTTAAATGCAAAGCTCTTTACCCACCCCCCCCCCATGCAAGATGAAAAAATAGCATAAGTATTATAACTCTAAATATAAGAGGTTTGAGAACTAAATTAAACCAAATTATAGCTTTAACACGCACATATAAACCTGATTTCGTCTTTCTTCAAGAAACAAAAATTACAAACGAGATAAAGGGAAAATACATTATACAACAGCTAGGTTTACGATATGGATATTTCGGTTTAGGATCATCTCACACAGGAGTAGCTATTTTACTAATTTCAGACAAGTGGGAAATAACACATCAAAACAAAGACAGAGAGGGCAGATATGTAATAGTACAAGTGAGAAACCAAGACGACCACTCGGACAATCACACTTTCTTCTTTTTCTTCTGTCCTTAGCCACAGACCGTCAAAGCAGTCAGTGGCCATTACGCCTAGTGGCGTCTTAGGGCAACAGCAGATAGGTTTTCTTTGCCATTGTTTCCCATCACGCCTAGTGGCGTCTTTAGGGCAACGGCAAATCAACCCATTTGCTGTTGTTTCCGTAATCGAAGTGACTGGCAACGGGTGATCAGCCCGTTGTGAATCACACTTTAGTTAATGTATATGCCCCAGCAGTAAAGACACAGCAATTAACCTTCTATAAAAAAAAACTATCGAACATTTTGGCACAATACAAGGGAAAACAAATTTTATTGGGGGGGGGGGGGAAATTTCAACTGTGTTCTACATAAACTAGATGCGCAAAGAACAAACAACCGAGGAAGACAGGAACGCGCACAAATGGAGATACTACAAAACATCCTAGACGAACACAATTTGGTAGATGGATACAGGAAAAAACATCCGGAGGGAAAGGAAACAACTTTTACAGACAAATCACACATTTCGGGTAGTTCTGCAAGACTAGACAAATTTTATGTACACAACAACCACAAAATCCAAAAAGTCAAACATATAAATGACACCACAAAATTTACGGATCACAAAGCAGTTCTACTGGAAATAAACGGAATGCCAACTGAGAACGAGACCAAAAGATCCCCCCTTTGGAAATTTAATAATGCTCTACTGCAAAATGAATTTTATACGACAACAATAACAAAACTAATAAAAGATTACTGCAACAATACACCTACATCAAATTTAATACAACATTGGGAACTCTTAAAAAGAACAATAAAGGAAGTAACGCAGATGCTTGCAACGCAGATACACAAACAAAGAAGAAGACAATGACACATCTTGGAAACAGCTCTAAATTTAACACAACAATTGGACAAACACGCCCCACATATTTACACATTGCAGGAGGATTTAGAAAAACACTTTAAAGGGGCTCTACTGAGAACAAAATTATAAGTAAATAAATTAAGGGGCTGCAGTAAAACTGGTAAGGAATATAAGTTTATAAACTAATAAAACGGTATTGAATCAGTTTTACAAATAAAAGTTCACATGAGACAAGGGACGTTTCGGGTTTTACCCTTCGTCAGCCACAAATAGGTGACAAAGACAAAAATTACATATAGGTACTACAAAACTATACGATGATGAGAAACATGCAACAAATGGGCGATACAAGCAGATGGAAAAAGTAAACAATAACAATACAAGAAAACCGTAAAATCTAAAAGAAATACTGAAACAAGAAAGTAAATAATCCAACGAAACGAAAAAAAGAAGAATAAACAAAACTGTGGAACTAGTTAAAGTTAGCTTAGCTCGATGCAAAGAATCCGTGGAAGAAAGCGGTAGTCTCTTGTGTAAAGATCTGTTGTTTGCGACTCCACTGTAAAGAATCGAGTGTGGTGTATAGAACCTCACTGTAAAGTATGATGGC
The DNA here is from genome assembly GCA_024509875.1 of Oreohelix idahoensis. Taxonomy (NCBI): domain Eukaryota; kingdom Metazoa; phylum Mollusca; class Gastropoda; order Stylommatophora; family Oreohelicidae; genus Oreohelix; species Oreohelix idahoensis. The sequence goes on along the minus strand of JAMPIV010021046.1, from coordinate 9,358 downwards.
TGGTAGTACTGTTGTATTCAAAGAGGTGCTGTCACCGTGAAGACAGACACAGGTCAACTCGACCTACACAGGGTAGTGTAAACATTGAAGTGAGAGTACATTGTACGCGAATGGTAGAATGGTTCTGAAGAGTTGACAACTTGGTAACAATATATTCATACTCTCACATGTAGAAGTCAAGGATTGCTGGAACTACTGTGTTCTTTTTATAATATTTAATGAGACGCACACTGGAACAGTACGTGTATGGTTACAGGAACACATGTCGACATAAACAGCATCGTGTTGATCAATGGTGTATCATCTTAAGTTAGCATTCATCCTGATTAACCTCATACTGGAGCATTTGTAGACAAGCATTCAGAGTTCCATAATTACTACATATATATATTATATATATATATATATATATATAATATATATATTATATTACTATATATATATGTAATATATATATATATATATATATATATATATATATATATATATATATATTATATATTATTCAGGTTGTACTGACAGATCACGTCAGTTTTATACATAATGTTCATAGTGACTCCTGTACAGAATCTCTCTTTAGCATGAGTGTAGACTTGTACTCTAGCATAGATTCTTTCAAATAGCATTTCAGCACATATCTTCGGAGTAAAATGCTAAATCTCCCATAATAGATCTTTCTTTCATAACTGTGATCTCTGGATCATTATCGGGTAGTAAGGGACAACCCTGTTCTCTGATGAATGATTGACAATAATTCGGATTCCAAGATGGCTTCCTTGGTCCTTAACATCGCTCACACAAACGGTGAGATGACAAAAAACTTCTAGAAAGATTCACTTCATAAGGATATCAAAGTTTTCCACCAATATATCAGCATTATCTGTCCTCATAATTGCTGTGTAGAAACATTCTTAGTGCTGCTAAACGATATGTCGTTCACTGACATCTGAACATAAGTAGATTCATGTAGGCTAAAACATATACCCATCGTAAGCCTAGGAACAAACGAAGTCAGTAAAAGTACGTTTACCTTGGCCAAGAATCAATAGCAAGCACAAAAACATACACTTTTCTGGCGTAATAGAAACAATACTGGGGAACACATAGACTAAAACAGTCCTAGAAGACACAATCTTCTTCCCCATGATAACTTGAGATCACAAAAACTTTGGACTCCGCCCGACATTGGCGTCCCGCCAGACTCCATAACCGAAGAACACACTCTTTTATCTTCATCCGCTCAGAGTGTAAGAAGAAGAAATAATCCAGCCCAGACACTACACAAAGATAAACATGATATAAGACGGAATCGTCTCAAAACAGCACAAACAGTAAACTAGATTCGGACTTTCAATATTCCTGCAAAACCTTAAGCGAGAACAATCTGTTTCCAGCTATAATAGAAAATCTAGATTCCCTCGCTTGTTCAATCCACGGAAACAAAACAGGAACCGATAATCTCAAAGATAAAATACACATTTTACTATTCTGAGTTATTCCCCCTTTCTTAAAAGTTGTAAGTTCATAAATAAATATCCTTTTATCAAACAGGTAGTTACATTTTCATTTGTAATCGTATCAACTGTAATCTGTGCGACATATATAAAAATATGTTTCACGCAACAGACTACCGCAACCCCGGAAAAAAAAAAAATGAAATTTTTTTTTTCTCTCTGAGAGCCATATAAAATAGGCCCCCCAACGCACATATGATGCGCAGATGAGAAGTATCAAGAATTTATAAAGCCAGATTAAGGCAAAGAATGAGGAATATATATCTCAAAACATCTCAGAGAAAGAAGTATTTCTCTAAGTGTAAACATTTTCCAGGGAGTTGCCACCAATGCCTACTACCATATTGGCAATGACACACAATGTATATACAATAATTTCAATAATCATTTTCATATTTAGGTATCATAAGTTCACGATTGGGCAATAGAAAGAAAACATCATCAAAGAATTAGCAGTGAATCAAAATAAAAGTGAAACCGCTAAGTATTATTTATACAAATCACCAAATCATATATTTACAAATGTGTACACATTTTGATATAGAAGAAAAAAGAATAAATTAGTAACTGATGTAAAGTTTATACATGTTAGGAAAGTCCAATATTTAAACAGTTAAGTGGCATCATCATGTGGGCATCTCGTCAGAAAAGAATTGTCCGCCATCACCATTTTTCTGAACCACGGATTAGCTCGTATCGAAAAAATGAAAAAGGTTGAAGAGCGATCGCGTATCTCGAGTTGATCTCGAGCTCTTCAAGTTCTTACTTTTGGATAGCAGTAAGAGCTTTCTGGTCAGTTTCCACTATGAAATGTGCACCAAGAAGGAATCTTTGAAGTTTGAGAATTGACCACAAACCATCGCCCAATAATTCCCGGTCTAAAACCGAGTAATTCCTTTCTGCAGCATTAAGTTTTCTGGATATGTACATTACAGGATGCAGAGTTCCAGAGTACTCTTGCATTAGTGCCGCTCCAATCCCAGTGGATGAAGCGTCACTACGAAGAACAAATGTCATATCTGTAGTAGGTAACACTAAAATAGGTGGTGTTGAAAACATAGTTTTGATCTTATCTAGTGATAATTGGCATTCCTGAGACCAGTGAACCATATTAGGCGACCCTTTCTTTAGTAGTGTCGAAAGAGCTGTCATGATAGAGGACAGATTCGGAATTAATCGTCCATAAAATTGTATGAGACCTAAAAGACTTCGCACTTGCTTTTTAGTCTTAGGGATAGAGATGTTAAGTATTTTAGTGATATTATGGTCCTCTGTCTTCAGGAAACCATGACCTACTCGATGGCCTAGGGAAAGCAATTTCGCTAAAAAACCAAAATGCAAGCTTTCGATGGTTTTGCTGTCAGTTATGGCTCGCGTAGAGTTGATAACAATTTCAACTTAACCCTGAATAGTGATCTTCCCAAGTATCGCTGAAAAGACAGATGTCGTCTAGATATTCAATGACATCTGACCGATACGATAGGATTCGACGCATCATGCGTACGAATGTAGCTGGTGCGTTCATAAGGCCGAAAGGCATAAAAATCCATTGGAAAAGGCCTCTGGGAGTAGAGAAAGCGGTAAGAGGTTTGGCGCGTTCGGATAATGGAACTTGCCAATATCCTTTAGACAAATCAAGTTTAGTGAAAAAATGCGATTTAGAAAGTAGTCGAGTAAGTAGCTCTTCTAGTAAAGGCATTAGGTTCAGCATCAAAACTTTGTCACTTGATTCAATTTGCGATAGTCAACGCAAAGACGTATGTTATTGTCTTTTTTTCGAACAATAACCACCGGCGAAGAATAAGCAGAAGTGGATGGTTCGATTATTTGTAAATCTATCATTTCATTCATAACTCCTTTTCAACCTGTGCTTTCGAAAATGTATAGGGGTAGGATAAGGCCTAACCCTAATTGGAGTATGTTCAGTTAGAACAATGTCATGCTCAATGACAGGAGTTTGTCCAGGGATGTCAGTGAGGACATCCTGAAATGTTTGTAACATAGACGAAACTTGTCGCCGTTCTCCTAGAGACAAATCTCAGGAGAAACAGTAAACGTTCTTTCCATGATTCACTAGAATGAAGTGGGATCATTGGAAGCGGGAGATTAACATCCGAAAAACTTGTTTCCTCATCCTGTATTACAGACAGTGATGAGTAATGACCATGTTTGACATGAGAATCGTCCGTTGCCTGGAAAATAGGCTGTAAATAGTCAGGACGTTCATGGAACTCCGTAAGCATATTGATGTGGAAGGTTTTATGCTTCCCATCAATATCGACAATATAGTCGACATCGGAAATTTTCGATATTATATCGTACGGACCTTTCCAAGAAATAAGTAATCCGTTTTCCCTACAAGGTAGTAATACAAATGCTTTGTCACCAGGACAAAGTTGTCGTAAGCATCTCTTCTTATTGGCAAATTGCCTTGCCTTCTGTTTCGCAAATTCAGAAGAAGAAGTTGCTAATTTGCATGCTTCGATAATTTTTTTCTCTCAGCGTGATGACATTATTCGTAAGAGGATTTTGTGTCATCGTCAATATTTTGTCGCTGTTATTATGAGTTCATGAAGCAAAGACATAGGCCGCGCGGCGGTCGCGCGCCAAAGACAAGTTCAAAGGGAGAAAATCCTGTATGTTCATTGGGGACCTCTCTGTAAGCGAAGAGGGCCGCGGGTAAAACTCTGTCCCAGTCTTGAGGATGATCCTCAGTTATCTTTCCTAATAAGTTCTTAATGTTCTATTTAAGCCGTTCTACCCATCCCATTGGACATAGGATGATAGATGCTACTCAAAGATCTCTCTATCTGGTAGAGTAGACATTACTTGAGACATGGTATCCGATATTAGTTGGGTGCCATGATCTGATAATATTTCTCCGGGGAATCCCAGGCGAGAAAAATATAAGCCAAAGAGCATCTGCAATGTCAGCAGTAGTAATGCTCTTCAGAGGATAAGCCTCTGGCCAACGTGTGCACAATGTCACACACGTTAAGATAAATTGAATGTCCTCTAGCAGATTTGATCTTAAATGGACCAATGATGTCTATCGCCATTTTCTGAAATGGTCGAATAGGAATGTCTGCAGCCTGAATAGGGCGCAGCATGACGAGGACCTTTGGATTTGACTTCTTGACATACTTTACAAGATCGACAATAGATCCGTATGTCCTTATTCACGAAAGGCCAAAAGAAAGCCGCAAGAACTCTTGACTTTGTACGGGAAAAACCCATGTGTCCAGCACACTGAGAGTCGTGTGCATGTTGTAAAATTTTAACTCTCAATTTCTTGGGTACAAGAATCTGAGAATGACTTGAATTAGTGGAGTCTTGCACCATACGTACAAGTACACCATTCTTCATTGTAATCCAAGATTTACAATTTGAATCTTTATTCGGATCACCTTTTGTTACAAGAGTGAAGAATTTCTTAAGAGTCGGATCCTCTTCTTGTTGTTTTATAAACGAGTCACGAGAAATTACCAAGGGATCATCTTGGTTATGCACTTCAATATCTTCAGTAGATGAAGTTTCAGGCATATTGAGAGCTTGAGCTCTAGTGACTACCGCAGTAGCAGATTGCATATTTTGATTTTCCCAAACGGAAATTTGTGTTGCGGAGTGCATTCTTTGACTCCGTGAATGCGACCGATGATAAGATCAGCGATCGGATTCGGCAAAAGACATGCGTGTACATCTCCTGTGAAGAAAGGAGTAGCAATCCTAATGATAGCGGTAGAGTATTTCTCTATGGTGCCGCCAAATGTTACGCATTTGACTACTTTGCCTGTAGAATGAGAAGGATCTATGAGTGACTGCCTAACCCCAATAGTTGTGCATCCAGAATCAAAAAGTACTGAGACTGGATTGTCATTTACTAAACCTTTGTGTAAGACAAGAGAACCTCTCCCATCATGCGCGATTGACGCAGGAAGAGCGGGAAGAGGATGGCCACAGCTTAAAGTAGACACTGTGGTTGGCTCAAATAATGTTTTGCATTGGGGGCACTGAGATGCTCCCAAAATCAAAAGCGGCACATGCCATATTATTAGAGTCATCATTATCTTTATTTTGTTTATAGGCTTCGTGGGACTCTTGCTGTGCAGAGTTCGCCTGGTAATGAGCTTTATGTTTTTTGAATTGTGCTCTACCTCTGTTATTATTGCCTCTGTACTTATCCTTGTTTCCCAATGTTTAACCCCTACTTTGGTTTTGAGTCATTGAGTTCCTTTGGTTACTATCATCATATTCATTATAATGAGTATCTCTGTAATTATGATATTGTTGTCTCCATGAGGGAAATCTCTGGATAATTTCTATATATGACTTCCTTTGCGAAAGTTTCTATAATTATGGGACCACCTCTTGATCTGAGGGCTGTCGGCTCTTCTCCATGGTCATTCGCAAGAAGAACCCTGAAATGATTGGTTTTACCTTGGTTTGTGATAACCGTTATGGCTACCTTTTTTTATTAAAAACCTATTTTGAGAGGTTTCTTGGAATCTGCTGTGAGAGTGAATTAGGTTGTATGGTGTTGCTGAAGCAAACTGGCATACCTTCGCGCTAACACTTAGTATTGCTAATTAGCTATGTCTGGATGTGCAGTGACGTATTGGGTACAATACTGTTCCATTTCTTTTAGTGTCCTGGGTTTACGCTCATGTAAGAAATTCAAGGAATGGTTTTATTTATACTTGACATAATCTTATCTCTGAGTATCAAGTCCATAAGGCGCTTCATAGTCGTTTTCTGTTTTGGACAACTCAAAATCCAACGATCAAATGTATGACGTTGTCCTTGCAATGTAACTTCTGAGGAATTCTACACCTGCCTCAGGAACCATTGTCCCTCTTAAACAAAAATCCGGTAACCCTTCCCTCAGACAACTGGTACTTCTTTAATAAGAGCTTGCCCCTATGAATAACATCATAATTATCCTTGTCAGCATCTTTCAACCAAACTTAAAACTAGTCAGAGAATCACCTTTCAAATTTTCTGACAACTTACAGACTATGGTTTGCATATTTGTGATTTGTCCTATCCACAAGTTATGGGCTCTGAACATTGAGCGTTATCAAATCTACTTTAACCATTTGAATATTTTGTCATCAACTGGAAGGATTGAACGCTGGTTACCAATTTGACCTTGTAAGTAATGCAAGTTTACCATTACCACCAGAGATGCTTTCTGATTATACATTACTTATGTCTAATTTGTAAATTTTAACTTTTTCTAACTCCAAATGCTAAATAGTTCTGACGTTTTTTGGTGTTTCATCGTTCTCTCATTAGTTATTTTCTCCTATTCAGCAGCCACAAGCAGCTTTCCTATCTTTTGTACCTGATTTTTCTTTTTGACCATTTCCATTCTGGATCTTGATTATTTTCCTCAAAAAACTGTATGATCCCGCAATTTCTTTTGTTTTCAAATTTTTTTCCTAATCTTTTAATTCTCTTCATAAGCCATGAGCTTTTTCTCTCTTCCTGCAGGCATTGGGGGGGGGGGGGGGGGGGGGGGGGGGGGTCTTTTCTCTCTTTCAGCAGCTAAATGCATTTGTCCATATTGTGCAAACTTCCATTGTAAACTAAGTGACTGTACCAAGTCTTATCAAGGTTCTCCTTAACTTGTGCAATTAAAGTATTCTAATGTAACATGATGTAGCTGGACAGGAATGATAACTACTCACATTTTGAAACATATAATAATAAAATATGTATTTTCATAGGTAATATAAGCAATTAAAAGTTCTTAATTTTGCCTGTATTAATTTTTACAGCAGACACAATAACACTGTCTGTGTAAGACAATGCCCTCTAGAATCAAGTAGTCTTGTATATTTCTTTTGAAAAATAAAGAATTATATAAATTGCTTGCAACACAATCTATAATTCATAAGTGCAATGCAATAAGAAAAGAATTGAGTTAACAATTCAGTCCAAATTAATCTAATCAACACGATACGAATTCCATCAGTTGATTTTCTTTCACATAAATCCATATTGAATCAACTATATTTTAAATGTAATGTGAATATGTCGGTCAAGAACATAAAAAATACAATTATGTATACAAAATCAGGCATGAAAACATTTGCGAAAATCAAAGTAAATCATTATGGAAAAAAATATATTGGAAGTAAAATAAACCGCATTTAGTGGATAACTAATACTAATTAACGCCCCAGTAAATATAAAATATAAATTTCTTGTTGATTATGAAAACATGAAAGATAGCAAAGGGTGTAGACAAACAAATTAACAAAACAAAATCAAAACAAAACTAAAGAATGTGAAGAAATTTTTTCTTAGTATTCCGAAAACAACACTGATGGACATTAATCGTTCAATTTGATTAACTAACCAAAAAAAAAAAAAAATAAAATAGGGGGGGAACACCAGTTCGCTTGAGCAAATTAAGGGTCATTATTAGGAAATTGATGCTTTCACCCTATAGAAAACGAATCACAAACTAGACGAATTATAAACCTCTATCACGTTGGTATGATATCTAATGGATTTGAATTTTTTTTTATGATGGGTGATGTTAGTATGTTATATAGGAATTAGTGCAGAATAGTTAATGAGTATATGGATTCAAGGATTAACAGGGTAAGAGAGTGAAATGTACGATTTAGCTCATTAAATAAATTATATAATTTAATGTAATGGATTGATGCCACCAATTTATATTATGATTCTTCATTATTTATTGTGGACGCCACAGTGACAAAATGGTTACGCAAATGTGTAGGCACATAAAACAGTCATTATCACAGCAACATTCAATACAGCAATAAACGGTAGACAGCATTACAATGATGAGTCAGATGCATGTTATATTTCATAGTGCTGTAAATGTAGTCAGGTGGAAAAACTCCATCCTTTTCTATAACAGCCAGGAGATAACCAGATGTATGAGATCAGTTCACTCTCCTTAGTTGACTTCAGCAAGACAGACACGTCTGCCGAAGTATAAATAATGTCCTCAAAAATATCCTCTAGATAATAAAGGTTTTCCTAAACCTAGTTCATTTATACAAAAAAGTAGCAAGTAATGGTCACTTGGTACATGCATCAACCGATGCAGTACAAATGCCAGCGGACATGTGAGCTGGATAAAACATCTCGTGACGCGACGGACGGACTTTCGGAGACAGGCTATGAATCGAAAACGCTCACAACCCAAAATCGATAGAGTTAATGAAAAAGTCAATTTACCGTGCTTTCATGAAATACACAGAAATATCACGCCTCCCGACATGTGGGAAACACTAGAGGTATTATCTCGAATAAACGAAATATCCATTAAGAGGACTACACATCCCTGACAGAACAAAAATAGCGGAGATCCCCTCTTCAACGAGGCATCTCTTTCGCCATGCCAAATCGCTCACTCCCACTAGTGGTGGGCGGAAACCGATCTCTGACAAAACAACAAGACAAGTCATGCGCAGTCCAGCGCAATAATGACCACAGCTCAAACTCTAAGACGCAAAGGAACCTTTTACTACGAACCAAGCGTAAGAATGATTACCTTAAACGGATAACCCAACAGGTAATGCCAACGTTTGTTGAGAAAAACGGCCTAGCATAGCAACATAAACTGCATTCAAATACCAACGCGAGGAGAAGTCATACACTTGACCCCGAGAAAAGTGACTATGAAATTATCAAGCAGTTAATGCACCTTGCGTTATACAAATATATATTCGTAAATAAAACCGGGTTGTTTGCGAGAATTTCTCACGCAACATATCACACCTCCTCCGATTAAAAAAAAATGTGGAACATTTTTTTTTTTTTAAATATTCAAAGAGCTTGCGATAAGCGGCTCAAAACGC